>JADLZN010012082.1:0-107048 GCA_018155175.1 Sinocyclocheilus anophthalmus | reverse complement strand
TTCATTATATTCAAAGCAGATCCATTATTTGTTGTTATGTCCTAATATTATCTGCCAGCTACCCATATGCTACTGGAATAATCATATTTTTCATGTTCTTATCTATTTATGCAGCACAAATCCATTCGCAAAGTCAATTAAATGAGTTCCACATAGGAGCATTATAGTTTTGCAGAGCTAATGTATTTCAGTTGCTGACATTATTGTTTCAAGCACTGTAACTTTCTTTATTTGTCTTCATAGCTGTCGGGAAGACCAAGCGATTGCTTATCTTTCATATTTGCATATAGAGATAATTGTAAAACGGCAGGAGATAATCCACCCTTAGAACTGTATACTTGATCGTTTCTAGTTTTCAATCCATTAAAGGAATTTGTTTGAGCACTGGCTTGAATCATTGCAATAATTATAGGAAGGAAGTTATTATTTGAAGTTATCTCTAATTATGGGTTTTATGTCCCAAATTTGCATACATAAATTGCAGTAATTATGTCACAATAATTAATATGATTTGGTCAACATATTATGATGCAGACAGCGCATGAGGTAAGCCTAAAGCAAAGAGATGCAAATATTTCCTCTCAAGAAGCCACAAGCAAGTTAATTCATTTATAAAGTTTTTTCTTTTTTAAATGTCTCGCAATGCAGATATCAAAGTGATCTTGACAACTTCATCCACTACTGTAAAGCAGGGTATAAGAGTTGATATTTGAAATGGCACATACTGTCAAGTTCTTGTATTGTACTTAATCTTTCTGTTATCTTTAGGTACACCATATGAATTTTGAATGACAGGATCAGTGATTTGTTTGGCAAAAACACAGTAAAAACAGTAATATTATGAAACATTTTTGCAATTTAATTTATCTTCATTTAAAATAATTGTCCTTCTGTTTTAATATTTTTTTAAATGTAATTTATTTCTGTGAATGCAAAGCTAAATTTTCAGCAGCCAATACTCCAGTCATCAGAATCACATGATCTTTCAGAAATCATTCAAACATGCTGATTTGGACTGAATCAATGTTTATCAATGTTGAAAACAGTTGGGCCACTTAAATGTTTTTGTAGACACTGTGATTTTTATTTATTTATTTGGTAACACTTTGGTATGGAGACAAATTCTCACTATTAACTATAGTTGCTTAATAGCATGCATATTACAAGCATACTGACTGTTTATTATTGCTTATAAAGCCCATCTTCTGCATGACCATATTCTACTCCCTACTCCTCCTCTGCCAAAACCGTACAACTCATTACTAACTATATAAGCATCGATTTAGGAGTTTATTGAGGCAAAGTTTCCAAGTTAATGTTTGTTAATGGTAGAATTGACCTTAAAATAAGGTTGGCGTCGGTGTTTCTTTGGCCTTCCGCATTTAAAATCCTTTAATGCACGGCAAATGCAGATTATCCCTTACATATATAATTCAAGTATTTAAACTTTGTATCTGGTGATTAGATATGATTGCAGTATGATTTGTTTAAAAACAATAACCCTTACCAGCCCCATTTTTTACTATTTAAGATACACAAATCATACACCTACATATAGTACTGTTACTCTTTAAAAGCACGGAAACAAACAATATAGCATAATAGCCTGGAATAAACTTGATATAAGTTTTTACCCAGGTTTTTTGTTTTCCGAAGTTTCGGTAGAATGTATGATTCTTGCCTACCAAAACAGTGTAGCTACTAGCTATTGTAACGGGGACTGCGAGCTGAAACTGTGGAGCCATCTACAAGCTTTTATAAAGAGACGTGGTAAACAGCAGGTCAAACTGCAAACCTATATGCGGGCAAAAACACAATGAATAGTCCCTATGCTGCGTAGTCACCGATCGCACTGACAGAAAATCACAGGAGCGAGACAGCGGGAAATCCAGGAAAAAAAAACCCCCAGGGGGGGGGCCCCCCCAAAAAAAAAAAAGGATCAGATACCGCAGAAACGAGGAAGGCAAACAAGGAAAACTCGTAGCTCTAAAGGGGTACCGCTAAACAGGAAACACTCTACACGCGGAAAGGGGTACCGGCAAACAATACTGCAGCAGATGAAAGGTGTTTAGAGTGGGTGTTATATAGAGAGTGAGGTGATTAGAAACAGCTGTGAGCAATCAGTGCAGTGTGCAAATCGTGCAAATAATGATGGGATACGTAGTCCGGGGTGCTATGCAACGGTTTGTGTAGTGCGAGAGTCAATGAAAATGGAAAGGGTGACCTCTGATGTCTAGCAGACGGAAGTTCATGGACCGGGTTCGTGACAGAGCCCCCCCCCCAAGGCGCGGCTTCCAGACGCTCCAAACACTAAACGATCCAGGTGGGGGGTGGAGCGGAGGCGGAACAGGGGGAAGGACGGAGGGCCAGGTCCAAGGATAGTAAAGACCAGGGACTGAGGCAGAGCCGTCGGAGCTGAGGACCACCACAGCAGAGCAGACTGGACCGAATATCCCCCGTGTAGCAGAGGACCACCGGAGCCAGACAATAGACCTCCACGGCGGAGCGGAGGACCACCACGGCGTAGCAGAGGACCACCACGGCGGAGCAGAAGACCACCATAGCAGGACAGAAGACCTCCACGGCGGAGCATAGACCACCACGGCAGAGCATGGGAACAGAACCCCCCCGTGACCAACCTATCATGAGACCCGGGCGACGACTGTATACAACGAGAGATGCAGAGACACACACATACTAACATTGGGGTGATAGACAAGACGATCGTTCAGGGCAGCCTCCCGGCTTAGGTCGTAACACGACAAAATGTCACAACTCCTCCATACCGTGACAGGACAGATGAGATCCCCGACGGCCTCCTAGCCGTGACAGGACCGCAGGATTTCGTAAATGGCCTCTCTACCGTGAAGTTGAAACCCAACAATTTTTTTTTTTCTTGTTACTTTAAACCTGCAAATAAGGCTTCTGTTTTTTTTTTTTAAATTTTAGAATATTTTAACGTTGAAGTTTTAGAATCAAACAAAATAGTTAAGATTATGCGTTTTTTTCTGTGTCACTAATCAAACAAGCATATCTGAAAGGATCTGAAAAGTATGGTTTGTTTGGTTTTACAAACATCAAAGTTCATGCAGTTTGAGTTCTGCTGTCATTAATGCAAAAGGATGACAATAAAGGATGATAATAAATATTGAAATTAAATAAAAAAAATTATTTTAACTTTGTACTAAAATTATTATGCTGAGTACATAAAATGCAAAGTAGAAACATTTTCACAAATGGTCTCAGATTTTTGAACACCGAAGATATGTTTTCACCCCATGATGAATAAGATATGTGTAAGTTAAAAGAACAGTTCACCTAAAAATTTAAATTTGCTGAAAACATTTCTCAGGGCATGTCTGATTTTTGAAATGCCTGAGAAATGTGTCTGAGTTTGTTTCTCGTTGACAGTTTGGATAAATGTACATTACATCAATTGCGTACCATGATGCTCTGCAGTGAATGGGTGCCGTCAGAATGAAGTCCAAACAGCTGATAAAAACATTTGTTTAGAGCTGTTTTGGACTGTTTTCACTTGTAAACACTTGATCTGTGCATAATTCTCTCCTGATTCAGACGAGATGACTTTTTCACTGGAGGAAGCAATATTAGAGGACTCGTATTTTAACAACTGTTTAAATTGAAAAACGTTTTATTGATGGATTTGTTTCTTACAGACACAGCTTTTCACTTCACAAGCTGTTACTTGATGGACTGGAGTTGTGTGGATTCTTGTGATGTTTTTATCAGATGTTTGGACTCTCCTTCTGACGGCACCCCATTCACTGAAGGATTCATTGGTGAGCAAGTGATGTAATTTCCTCCAAATCTGTTTTGATGAAGAAACAAACTCATGTACATCTTGGACGGTTTGAGGGTGAGTACATTTTTATTTTTGGATGAGCTAGTCCTTCATGTGTTAAGAGCACTACTAAAACTCATCCTGTCGCACTTATAGTCTTGAAAACATACGTAATACTGAGTATTAAATGGCAGCATCCTGTGTGGACACCATTCGGAAGTAAACTTGACCTCTGGTGAACTCTAAACTGGTGTGACCTGTGTCTTGGTGTTTAAAGTCTTCATGACGGTAGGTAAACACATTACTGGGAAAGATTGATGCTTCCTGCTTCATCACATTCAGCAGCACAGCAATGACTAATGTATCCGGAGACATGGATGTTTGATTGAGGTCTGTTCTGCAGTCACGGTCAGTTTGAGACTGATCAGCTGCCCCGGTACGATAGTGTAGGAGACTGCAGTGCAAAGGAAGAGAGAGAAAGCAGGGCACATTCTGACCTCCTCACCCTCAGGGCTTCGTGTCATGAAAACCATCTCGGACAAAGATTTAAAGTTCTGTGTGGCCAAATCACATTCCATTACCCTGGACATTTACTAGAAGATAAAACAGTTACATATTTGCTCTCTTTGTTCAGTTAAATAGAAAATGTCAGACTGATTCATTTTTTCTGAAATTATAATGAATAAAAAAATTCTTTATTAAAATGACTTTATTTTTTATATTAGGCCTAAAATATTTTAACAAAACTGCTTCAACTCTATTAATATATAAAATGCTTTGTCCACCAAATCCAAGCCATATGTGTGACAACTCATTGGTATAAACCAAATGCAGAAATAAAACCAACATATTTGGATCCTGCAGACCTTCCTGATTTGGTCACGGTCAATAATTCACTAATCAGATCATTTGATCTTTTTATGACAAGGCAAGGTTAGTTCAGGTTGTGAAATGTCATGTGGTGTGACTCCCCAAAAAAACGTAACAATATTTTCTGATTAATAATTCAAGATACGTAAAAAAAAAGTATATATTTATCTTGAAAATATATTTTAAAATGTGAAAATAATAAGTAATAATAAGTAATCTATTTCTTATCATAGATGCTTATATGTCATCGACAACCAGTCATTATCGCAAACAAACCCATAAAGAATGATCAGGGCTTCCATGTGAATTTTATTTATTATGTGAGGAAAAGAAAGACATAAAACTAGCGCAACTATGTAGGAAATAGGTTGCCTGGGAAAAGCTGTCACCAGGCATAAATATTATCCATTGGTGAGCAAAATTTTTCCAAATCTGTTTCGGTGAAAAACAAACGCAGCTATATCTTGGATTGGATGGTGAGTACAGTTCTTCTGCAAATTTTGTCGGTTGACTATTCTTTTTAAAGGCACAATATGTAAGATTTTTTTATTAAAATATCCAAAAACCACTAGAACAGTGTTATATATGTTGCTGACTAGTGTACTTACATTATCCCAAATGTTTCGTAGAATGTTTAAATCCTGAGAAATAAGCAATTTTAACTAGTGAGACGGACCGTGTCCATAGTATCATTGTTTCGCCTGCCAATGATGTCATAACCCCTTGATTTCCGGTTTTTGTTTTGTAGAAAACATGGAAACACCAAAGACTCTTTAATATGTTGTGTGTTTTATTAGACCGTTGACGACCGCACAGAGTAGCATTATAACAGAACTTTCAAATGTATCTAGTATGATAAAACAGCGCTGCTTTACCCCACATACGCACAACCGGAAGGAGCGGAAGCGGTCGACTGTGGCATAATAAAAGCTCCGCTGCTTTCGAGCCGTGTGTCACGCTCGTTTAGCGGCCTCGTTTCACTTCGACGGCTTTCCTCCTTACCCTGCTTCATTCTACTACGTTAATGAATCATTAGCTCATCATGAACATGATTTCTGCCCGAGTCCAATCGGATTGCATCGGCTGTGGGGATGAAAACAATAACTCCCATGATTCCACACTCAGTAACGGCGTCATCAAACTACGCCTTTGTCTCTTTGTTTTTTTTGAATACGCGCCCTCTAGCGGCGAAAACTTACATATTGTGCCTTTAAGCTAAAGGAAAATGAGAAATGTTACCTTTTAGTTAACAATATTAACTTCGATGTGTATAAACAGCATAGTATGGAGGTCTGTTCAAGTGCATGTGGGACTCATCTCTCACAGATTTTACCACTCATCCTTCAGCCTTGCACCATTCACTCCTGTCGTTTATAATCCTTTAACCAAGTCTGGATTCCCGTTGAGCACCATCTCATCAACCAGCCTGGCTGCCACCTTCCCATATACTGTACATCCCATATGAAATGTGCAAATGTTCATCTAGAGGCCTTGACTAAATCTTCTGTGACTGTATCTCTCCTGCTCTTACTCCCCTAGTTTCAGGACGTCTGCTCATCTCATCAAGACGACAGGGCAGTTTATTTAAACCGTTTTCAACGTGCACCAAACCCTGGACTTTGACCGAGTTAATAAACTATATGATCAACAGGCAGATAAAAATGTCCCTTTAGTGACATTTGAAGTCAAAGGTCACACATTTGTTTCTTCATAAATTGTGGAATATATTTCTTGGGTGTAATGATATGTGAATTGCTGATATGTATGCAAGCCATTGCTTCTTTTCGTTTCTAAGCATGTTCCCTCCATCATAAGGAGAGGTGTTGGAGGTTAAACTGGATAAAAAGAAAGTCAACGTATGAGGGCACAGCTTTATAACCCACCTTGATGAACTGAAGTGTCCCATAGGCACATTAAATTAACCTGAAGGTCAAAGGCCACAGCAAAGTGAGACAGTGGAGTCTGTTTAAAGAGGGAAGGTTAAAGTTAGACTACTGTACAGTTTCACATGCTTTTTCTTTTGTTAAAAATATTGCTGTGTCGTTTCGAATAGCCCAAACATTTTGAGCCCAGTGACTTGGAATATTCAGAGTGCAATATTCAAAGTCATGCCTGGCTTTCTCACTGTTTATATCCTGATGTTTCTCATCAGCTTTCCATATCCTTCAATGTCTCCCAGGAATCTGAAAATGAAACAACTGGCAAAAGTCTTAGAGAGTCAATATACACAGAGCTTTGCACACTCAACCTGTTGTCCAGCTAAAACGGACCACACCAGTGTTGTGCTAGAAATACACATGCAAAAGAAATTTCACTTTTATGTCTGTAAGTGCATCCTTACAGGGGAATTAAGTGCTAAAAGTGTGCACCTTTAACCAGGGCCTTTTTTGGGGACACATCACCTAATCTTTTCACTTACGAAGCACCTTCTATCCCCACGTGAAACATTTCTCAAGGCTGCCTGTTTTACAGATCATACCTCCTGTCACTTGCGGGACACGTTCTGGGCCTGCTTACAAAACCATCTGAACTAATCTCGTCTGAAGAGTTGCATTACTCTGCTTTTTTTTCTTGTTCGTGCGACGGGATGATCAGAATTTATTGCACCAAATGTTCCATGAAACTTCTCTAGACCTTGGTTATTTTCAATGTTTGTTTAATCAATTTCAGGGAATTTCAGTGAGTATATAAATACAAATTCAACCTTAAATAAAAAGTCTAAAACAACCTTCAGAAAAGAACCCTGTGATATTAAAGCCAAACGGCGACACAAGAATGTATAACCTTTTATACCAGGTTGTACATAATAATTAAATCCAGGATGGAAGTACATTTTTACAGCAGCCATTACTCCAGTCTTCAGAAATCATTCTAGTCATCGGAATTAATAACTCACTAGCTTTTAGATTTGTAATCATTCTATGACTAAAGCTGGGCTGTTTTTGATGATGAAGATAATGATGACGATGCTTTATTATTATTATCATTATTATTATAATATGAAATAATGTTGTGGTGATGATTTATCTTTTTGTGTAGTAGATTTCAATAATGATTTTTTAAAACTAAATGATGTTAAATTTTTTTCTTCTTGTAAACAGTACAGAGATGACATAAATGGCATATAACTTTGTATACAATTTATCAAAATGCATCAATTTAATCAGAACACATAGGAAAGAAAGATAAGGGGGAAAAAAGTTAATGATTGGTAAGAAATAAGAAAAGCTAGAGAGAAAAAAAGAAGAAATAAAGAAATTAACATAAGGATGTTAATTTATACAACAATTAGACTGTAGAAATTGTTATCATTACATATTAAAGTCGTTCTCCTTGCTTTCTTAATGTTGAATATTTTATTAGAAGAAGGTGAAGAAGATGGTGATGATGGTAAGGATGATGAGTCTGCAGGAAACAGTATGCTTCCAGCTGTCCTGACTTCCGCTTCAGTGCCGAGCGAGAGACCATTCAGTGCCGTTCAGGACGCATCCGACTCGGATCAAAAACAGTCAGCGGGACTATAAACGCGCTTCTTCCAAACGGGAATCGACAGAAGCGAGATCTCTGAGGTAGACCGGCCGGGGATGTGGCTCTTGAGGCCCGTGTGCGAGTGCTTGTGTATCGGGCAGTGAAGTAGCCAGAGGTGTTAGCAGTCATGCTAGCTGTCACTCCATCTGTTTTCACTTCAGCCTTTCCATTCCTTCACCAATCCTCATGTCAACAGTAAACACCATTATTTGATGTCGTGCTCTCTTATCATTTCTTTCGCTCTTTTAGTGTCCTGTAGGGTCAGCGTGTTTATGGGGTTTTATTGACTGGCACGAAGCTCTGTTTAGCAGGTGCTGCACAGGAACATCAGCTGTTTATTAGAAATGGTCGATAATATGTGGTTAGTTAACGTTAAATGTTTACGCGTATAATATATATATATATATATTCATATACACATTATAGCGCGATCTACACTATACAGTCTGGTAAAATCAGTGTATTTCTGACGGACGAATGAATGAATGAAGAGAGGAAGGAATTGTGTTGTTCTCTGAGTGAATGTTGAGTCTGTTCAGTTTCAGTTTCACTGTGTCTCTTATGATCAGTGATTATGTGTGTCATTGGTTTAGACTCAATTATTCAATTAGTCTTTGATTAATCCACAGTTGTTGATGGAAAGTCAAAGCTGTCTTATTTCCTGAATGATACCGGAATGAGCCGTTCCCTGACCTGTGTGTTTCTAAACCGTTTAGTGGTGGCACTGGAATGATGCTTCTTAACCTGTTAGTATTTTTTGTGAGTTGTCCGTTATTTTGAAGCTTCTCCGTAAAGATGTGAGGGTTTAATCAGTGTGATCACTTGTGAAGTCTGTAAACATTTTGCAATCAAAATGTTCATTGTGGGTTTGGTGGTTTGTATTGGCAACTATAGGGCCAGATTTCTGCTTTCAGTTTACTTTACTAACTGAAAATGGACTCCCATGCATTCATCCATCCTTCTGCCCATCCTTCCTTCCAGCCGTCTGTTCAATCATTGCACTACTGCATTTTTTTCTGTTCATATTGTTTTAATTATGTATCTTTAATAAAAAAAAATATATATAATACATATGCACAATGTTTTTGTGTGAGAAGCAGGCTGAAATGAATGCCAGTATTCGCTGAAAATCTTCCCAGGGGTGCATGACGGTGTGTCACACTTTTCTAACAATCACACATCATACCATCACTTGCATAATACCACTGTTTCTCCAGCGTCCCTGACTGAGACACACCACGGTTAGATACTGGGAAGTGCAAGTGAAATTTAAGAAGTAAAAATGGCAGGAAAATTTCAAATGATGTCTGCTGCTCACACAAAACTGTCATATGTTGCACATCAAGAGTTTGGAGGTTGGCTAAATGGCATTTGGGTGACGTCTTTAAGACACTATTACTATGGCTAACCTACACTTTTAGGCCCAATTAATTGTTCTTACACAGAAATGAAGTTAAGTTAAAAAAGTAAATCTATCTGAGTGGTTTCAGTGGTTGATGGTTAGATTCTTTCTCTTCTTTTGTTTACCTTTTCATGCTGTTTCTCTCAAACCCTGTGTGCCCTTCTCTTCCCTCCCTCTCGTTCCCTGTCCCAAGCCCCTCTTTCCCCTTCTCCTGCTTTCTGGAAAGCTCTGCCGTGCTCCTGGATAAAGGAGAAGCCATTTTCCGACAGCTCTTCCAGCAAGAGAAGCAGAGAGCAGTCTCAGAGAGAGGACAGTGGACTCAATGGTACTAGACATGGAGATTGGGTTGAGCATGTTGTCCAGTGGGTAGAGGAAGTAAACAGCTTTGTTTTGCCTGTTAAAGAAGAGAATAGATCATATTGCTCAAGAATAGCAAGAATTCACAAATGCTTTTTTTTTTTTTTTTTACTAATGAATTAATTATTTAGTTAAAATACAACATTTAACTTCAACCTAATAACATTTTTCAGTAGTGTGACAGTAGCTCGGCTGTTAAAATCGTGTAGCTTTTTAAGTTACAAGCTAGTATTTCCTAATCAGAGTAGCGTGACAACAATGCGTCAGTGTGTTATGTCACATTGTGATGTGCATTAGTCAAATGCACTCACTTCTGGAATGCCCTGGCTCAAGTAGCGCTGAGAGGTCTGAATGAGTCCTAAAACCCGGAAATGAGTTCCGGTTCCATTGTCCCAAAGTCAGTGTTTTTTTGTTTGTTTGTTGTTGTTGTTTTTTTGAAAACTTATGTGCTATACGTTTTTGGTGAAATACCTGAAATAAGATCTGTGTTGAACACAAGCTCAAGATATTTTCACTTTTTAGTCTACAACATAAAATACATCAGCAATTGCGCATGAGTTTTTGAGCAATTGAGATTTTATATTTAAAAAAATGTCTTGAATAAGTTTCTAAGGGCTGGAATACACTGCACGATTTCCCCCCCGATTTTCTGCAGAAGTCAGAAAGTCAGAGCCAGTCTAGAGATCTGACTTGACAGATTTCATAGAAAATCACGTAGTGTATGATGGTCACAGACTCCCATTTTTCAGCTTCAGACTTTGATTCCATTCAGTCTGAGGATTTCAACCATGTTTGATATTTCTGAGCCAATTTTAGAACACACATTTTCATTTGTCACGCGTCTCCTAGTAACAAGGTGCACGTTTCTGCATGAGTTTGTTGTGATCCTCAGTCGTTTAGTGTATGATGCCCAGTGTTTTAAAATCTGTTCAGATTTTAAAAGTCTTGTAGTGAATTGCAGCCTTAAATGGGACTACAGAGGGGCAGTGGGACAGTGTCATAACTGTGCTCAACAAAACTGATCTACTCACTACTTCCCTTTTTCATGCTCTTGACTTTTCTAACTCCAACTTACCAACTTGTTGATTTTAAATAAATACTGAAAGAGGAAGCTAAATGGTAGTGATGCTGGAGTCATGCGACCATGATGTAGTACATTTATAGCCTAATGCTAGCTTTTTACTTCTGCCGATTGTATTTAAGCTTCAAAATTCATAAAAACGTCATTTGTGACGATGAGAAAAATCTGATGAAGAAAACATGGTAAGAATCATAAATACAGAAACTATTTCTGCAGTGAATCCAAAAGCCAGGGAAATGGCCAATGCCTTTTTGTCGCGGTAAACAGGGTGATGCTAACTTTCTGGTTGGCCTACAAAAATCTGTAATCACTGCTCCGCTCTATAGTTTTCCTAGAAGTCTTTTTCGTAGCACATAAGTATCTAGGTGCATATTGCTGTTATTATTATGGTTTTGTTTAAGTTACATAAATGTAGAATTTGGCAAGCTACAGTTACAAAATGACTTTCCTATCACCTGTCCTGATTCTAGCTGTGCACTCTTGTGCTCAGAAACTGTTCAGTAGAGGGTCTGTATGAGAATCTGTCATTGTTATTCCAAAGGTAAAGTTTAAGCTTATATGTCTGGTAGTTTAAAGATGAAAACCTGCTGTGACTTCAAAGCTATAGGCTACGGGTTTGTAAAAGAATGGCCAAATGGTTTAACCAGAAATGAACTGCTGTGTGAATATAAAGCAAATACGCATAGGGGGACGTTATGACTTTCACATCAATTACTAGAGCTTGTCTTTAACTGCTTTGTTTGATGTTTGCAAGCAGCACATTACAATTGGTGTGTCTAGAGTGATCCCCATGACCAAACAAGTTAAATATAATGGGGTGGTCTCTCCCCAAGTCTGAATTATGGCTGGATTTACTTAAAAGTAGTGCAGCTTTTATGGCCTAAAGTTCAGTCTAATGAAACGGCTAACAGACCGGTGCTCAGATATGTGGTCATTATAGTTGAGCTTTCTCTTAGGTCACAGTCTGGTCTAAATTAACACTTAAAGAACAGATAGTTCCAACTCTAAAATCTGATTGGATCTCTGCTAAACTCACACCTGTGACCACAGTTGAATTGTAATTATTCACAGATTGCAATGGGGCATTGTAACAGTCAACCAAACCCATTCTACTTTTTAGCTAATGAACTGTATTACATGGGCATATATATTACAATCAGACTATATTGCAGTCAAATATTATTTGGAATGAAATTATTATATTATAGGTGAAGAAAGAGATCTAAGAAATCTGCTCTGTGTTTCTTGTGTTTGCCTGCAGAGGGAGCCAGAGAGGGAGGAGCAGCTCGACCCCAGCATGCCCCCTAAATTTAAACGGCATCTGAATGATGAAGAGGTCACTGGTTCCATTCGCAGTGAGCGGGTAAGTCACTGAAGTAACAGTGAGTCAGTTCTTACATATAGATTACCTGGAGGTGATGACAACATGGAGATGAGAGGTCTAAAGATGCTCTTAGCTGACTAGAGCCAGACTTGCATGTTTCTGCTCTTTTACAAGGCCATTGTGCCCCATGATCTATTTATGTTGTTTACAGGAAGAGTAGACCGCTCTCTCCTCATGTTCCTTAGTGTCTGCAGACCACAAAAAAAAATCCTTTATATAACAGCCCATCTAAAACAGCAGTGTTCATGCTATTACAAACACTCACACACCACATTTCAACTCCTGTGTTGCACAACCCTTCAGAGAGCAATTTGTTCTTAACGACAAACAGTTACCATACATCATAATAGCAGTGGATAAACTGAGGTGGAAAAGAAATTAAACAGATGGAGAGAAAAATATATACTGAAAAACTAAAAAATATACACTAAAATAAACATGATTTTGCAGAAATAAACAGACATAATATGTAAACTAGATTCTTTAAATGAAAAAAGTGTTTTTGGCCCATGCATAAGTAACTGCTGCAATGCTAAGGTTTTGAAGGTGGTGGGGTCTCTCCTTCATTGTAAGTTAAGTTAAGTTTTACTGTCCATTGGGAACATCATTAGATTGTGCTTTTCATTTAGATTTTTTTTTTTTGTAATAAATTAATGCTTTTATTCAGAAAGGATTAATTACAGTGATCAAAAGTGACAGTAAAGACATTTATAATGTTAATAATAAATAATAAATATAAATATAATTTTTTTAGCTTTCTGTTCATCGAATAATCCTGCAAAAATGTATTATGGTTTCCACAAAAATATAAGCATTCCAAACTCTTTTTAACTTGGTAAAAAAAAAAAAACAAGAACCAAAATCAGCATATTACGAATAACTTTGAAGATCATGAGGACACTGAAGACTTGGAGATTGGCTATGCTAAAAATTCAGTTTGCCATCACGGACTAAAGTCCATTTAGATGAATTGAATAAAAAACAGTTAATTAAAATGTTAAAAAATATTCGTTTTTACTGTATAAAACAACTAAATGCAGTCTTAGTGAGCATAAGCATAACTTTCGAATGGTGGTGTAAGTTAAATTGCCATAGCAAGCTCCACTAACAATAAATCTGTTTTTGAATAACAAAACGAGGCAGTGAATGGAAAAGAACAGAAAAGTCCATTTGAAAGTGAAGACTAATGTCTTGATGTAACAGGCATTAGCTCACGCAGGGGGTAATAAACTAGCAGAGGGCTTCCCAGGAATCTGACAGTACCGATCTCATAATTAACATTCAATGTCTCTATCTTCTGCCAGTCCTAGAGAGTCATTAAAACCCTGCCAGACATTAGCTAGGTCAATACCAGAATATGATAACCTCATGTTTTTCACTTTGGTACCACTCCCGACTGATGTATGTTTGGGAGAAACTGATGGATGGTTCAGACGTTAGCACATCCAAGGAAAAGTCTCTTCTAATTTGCATCACATCGAAGCTTGAACTCAGCAGCAGTGAGAGAACTAGAATGTGTAATAGAGTAAAGATGAATGTGGCTTTCCACGTGCCGTTTATGTAACACTGTTGACCGTGACTCATGAAAAGACCTGATTCTTGTGTTGAAATATTCCCTAGTAAAGGGCCAATTGGAAATGAGCAGTTGCAGGGTTACTTGAAGTCACAACATGAAATCTAAAGTCAGGAACTCATTTCCTTTATACTGAATCATTTATATGAATTTTCCTAAAACCCAGAAGATAGAGTCCAGACCCAAAAATGTCAGTTCCTAAAACAGCAGCTTATATATGACGATAAGAGTCAATACTAAAATGCTTTAAAACCACCAGACTTTGCACTCTGAGACATTGGTAAATCTCATGAATTACCCATAGATATTGGGCAGCAAAATGAAATGGTAAATGCTCATCTTATTTCAGTTCCAATTGTTTGCATAAATGATCAAATGATTGTTTTTGTTTTTTAACCACATTGTATGAGTAGAAAGAAGAAAGATGTCCATATAGTCTGTGTATATCACAAATCACTCTTTTGAATCTGTTTTGTAATGAATCTGACTCATTTGTAATAAATCGGTAGTTGAACTAAATCTGTCGAATAATACATTTTATATATAGATATCGAACTTCATTACTTTTTAAAGCACATTCCCTTTCAAAACATTGGCTATAAATGCATTTTAGCTTGAAGGTCACAATTTTAACATCATCATGCACAAACATCACAAGACTCATTGATTGTTGGAGTTGTTAAAAACAATGCTTTCCCCTTTAAATGTATAGCTTTTTAATTCAGTAAAATGTTCAGTTTATTTGAGCATTCTATTTTTCTTTTGATAAACATTTAATTTTTCCGTGGTAAGGTTGACATTAGCATGAAATTTTCCAGATGGAGTTTTAGAAGAGTGTCACTGATCTGGATGCAGTTATGGAGAATTATATAACATTAGTCATGGAGATGTTGAAATGCCTCCTGATCTGTGATTCATTGTTTAAAAGATCAAATGGCACAAATGCAAATCAAATGGAGTTCATATCTCTTGTGGAGCCGCTGTGTCTCCTTCTAGGAGTTTGTGTTCTGAATGGGTTTATCTCCAGGTGAATTCCATTCCGGGGGAATACTGCGTCACACGCTGTGCCCATTTTGTGCCCTTCAAAGTGTTGTTGTCCTTCACATCTGGCAGACGACATTATACTTCACAATAAGATCTTTATGAGTCTCATTCTGGCCACTGTTATGTCAAACACCTGGTCTCAGTTCAGAAGGAATTTTAGATTAAACCCAACCTGCACCAGTTCTGACCACCCTGACAGCCTCATCTTCTTAACTTGCAGAGAAACCTTCTAGAGGAAGACTCGGATGAAGAGGAGGACTTTTTCCTGTAAGCCTGTAGTTTTGCATAATCATCCATGCATTGACAAATAAACTGGTCTTTAAGCATTCATTTTTGTTTGCAAAAAACTGTTTATGACAATCTGTTTGGTTACTAACATTTTTTTTTTTGCAGGAGATCGGCAACCGTGGGTGACCAAGAGGGTGTGTTGGGGGGAGCCAAAAGGTGGGTTGGAGAAAATTAGACAGGAGGAGCGGTATGTTTTTTGTAGAACTGATTTTTTTCACCTGGCTGAATTTGTTTACTTGCCTTGCCAACATCTATTTCAGTTTCCTCAGTCCCACACACAAAAAATATTTATTTATTTATTTTTGTTAACCATGTATTTTTATATTTACTAGAAATATGTACATTCATATTCAATGTTTTGCGGTAGGGTTTACATAACCTTTTTATTTTTTTTTTAAACAAAAGTAATTTTTTTTATAGAGCTATAATGTAACCCCATAAATTGTTCCCATAACCACACTTTTGGGATGGAAAAAAAATTGACATATCAATGCAAAACAATACTGATTGATGAAAACTACAATACCTTCTTACTGATGCTACAAGACTAGTCAAAATTCTACCAAGGCAGAGAGTAGAGGAGGGCCATCCCGAGTCAATACTAGAACAGAAGAGGGTCGAGTCCGAATCAAGACAGAGACCAGAAGAGGGTTGAGTCCGAATCAAGACAGAGACCAGAAGAGGGTCGAGTCCGAATCAAGACCGAGACCAGAAGAGGGTCGAGTCCGAATCAAGACCGAGACCAGAAGAGGGTCGAGTCCGAATCAAGACCGAGACCAGAAGAGGGTCGAGACCGAATCAAGACAGAGACCAGAAGAGAGATGAGTCTGAGTCTAGACTGAGACCAGAAGAAGATTGAGTCTGAGTCTAGACAGAGACCAGAAGAAAGCCCAGTCCAAGTCAAGACAGAGACCAGAAGAGGGTCGAGTCCGAATCAAAACCGAGACCAGAAGAGGGTCGAGACCGAATCAAGACTGAGACCAGAAGAGGGTTCTCTACCGAATTGCATACAGAGACCATAAGTGGTTGAGTCCGATCAAGACCGAGACCAGAAGAGGGTCGAGTCCGAATCAAGACAGAGACCAGAAGAGGGTCGAGTCCGAATCAAGACAGAGACCAGAAGAGGGTTGAGTCTGAATCAAGATGGTGAACAGAAGAGGGTCGAGTCTGAATCAAGATGGAGAACAGAAGAGGGTCGAGTCCGAATCAAGACAGAGACCAGAAGAGGGTCGAGTCCGAATCAAGACCGAGACCAGAAGAGGGTTGAGTCTGAATCAAGAACGAGACCAGAAGAGGGTCGAGTCCGAATCAAGACAGAGACCAGAAGAGGGTCGAGTTTGAGTTAAGACAGAGACCAGAAGAGGGTCGAGTTTGAGTTAAGACAGAGACCAGAAGAGGGTTGAGTCCGAATCAAGACAGAGACCAGAAGAGGGTCGAGTCCGAATCAAGACCGAGACCAGAAGAGGGTCGAGTTTGAGTTAAGACAGAGACCAGAAGAGGGTCGAGTCCGAAACAAGACTGAGACCAGAAGAGGGTTGAGACTATGAAAATATGTTCTTGCACATAGACTAAAGAACCAAGACCAAGAAAATATGGTCTTGGATTTGGACACGAGGACCAAGACCACAAAAAAATGTGGTCTGGGACTTGGCCTTGTGGACCAAGGCCATGAAAATAAGGTCTTGAACTCAACTGTGAAGTTGAGTTGGTCTTCACTACAACAAAAAAAGTGGCCTACTGCCAAGTGTGCATGATATTCTGCTCTCCTGATACAGGCTGGGTACTTCCTTCAATGTGCATTAGTAGGATTTTTAATTTTTTTACCATTTTATCATCTGCCAGGTGAAAACCGTAGGTCTGATTCTTTAAAAAGCAATAGCTTTCAGCAAGCTGCGCAGTCTGAGGTATCGTTGACTCAGGGTTAGAATCTATTTTCAAATTTGAACAATTATGAATTTCCAAATAATAGTATGGGCTCAGGTTAGGAATGTGGAGACAGATATCTAATAATTTCCATTGGCAGTGTGTTGTGGAAGACAGTTATTGACTGCGCAAGCACTGCCCATGCCGTTGTATCTTGCAGAGTTTATGTAACTCCTTATAATGACATCTGTGAAAACACCCACCCACAAACATACCTCCCATCTGAAAAGAAGGGAAGCACCGTAACCATCTGGGTTTCTATGAAACAACATAATATTTGCAGGCAAAAGTAAACAGCGACTCCCAATATTCAAATATCTATGTCCTGTTCTTTGTTATGAAATTTGCTACATACTAATATGCTGCAGTAATTCTCCCAAAGGAAACCCAGCAGAGCTTTGCCCAGTGCAAGCAGCCACACGACACCAGGTTTACGTAACCATGCACTGCAGAGTGGAGTAACGTAGAGGTCTGCACGGGACTGTTTTTTTAGTTCCGCTCCCGCAAGGTTATATTCTGCTCCCGCTATATATTCACTCTTTGTTCGCCCACTGTCCGCTTAGAATAATTTTCTTCCCGACCCGACCTTTCCCGCTAAATTTAGATATCGTTTCCAGAATCCTACATTTAAATTTCCGCTACTGAAAGAAAGAGAGATAGGCTGACAAATAAAAGTGTAGTCTGCACAAAATTGTATTTATATAATTCGTCTTGTCAAGAGTCTTGAAGTTATTGACAGCAACTGCTGCCAACACAGTAGGGAAAAAAAGTGTTAGCCACAACAGCACTTATGTTTTCATTTTTTCATTTTTATTCGAAACATTCCCAAAAGAATTAACTTAATTATCATGAAATATCTTGATTCTCACCTTTATAGATGTTGATCTATAGTGGGTGATGGTCAAAGTAACCTAATAATGTAGTCTATTAACTATGCATAAAAACCTGTCTGTTTACTTAATTAACAGATATGGGTGTCATGCCATAACATATTTTTAATACGACTGAGTTTATATTTAATGTGAATTTAACATTAAAAGTTAATGTTAATAAAAACATTGCAAGTTAGGCTACTAATCATAACACTTTCATTGTACAGAAAGAGAGCAAAGAACATTTACATTATCAAAGAACATTTTCATTCAGTTTAGCCAGAGGCACTCTCAAAAACTCCCATTAAAACCACTGAAGCTGTTTACACTATGAAATTAATATCTTACAGATTCGTACACACATTTGCACTTTGTTGTTTCTGAGAGAGAATTCGCCAGAAAGAGGTATTCAGTCAGCGAGCGAGTGAAGAAAACACCGGCATTTTAGCGATGAGTCATCTGAACGTCTCTGATTGGTCAATGCGTTCATGAGCTCAACAGCATCGTGTGTGATTGGTTATAATGCAGTGCTGTACAAACGCATCTGGCTCAGCGCCAGCCAGTGAAAGCAGATTTGAATTTACCAGCTGATGATATGACGCGCTGAGCGTTCTAATCACGCCTGTGTGATTGTATTACAAGAAATATGAACGCTTATTTTTAAAGTCTTTTAGAAGCTGCATTCAAAATCCACTTGGCTCAAAAATCTGAGGGGGCACGTGTCTGAGGCTAAGCAAAATATAAACAAACCCGAGTTGAACGCCCTTCAAGGACAGTACAGCCACACTTTGCTCCATTCTTATTCTGCTCTGTCACTCATCGACAACCTGCCTTTTCTGTCTGAGGACCGTATATTTACCGCTGGTACAGCCTGCTCCGAGCATCGTTATTCACATGCTGCGCACAGACCTCACTAATAAAATGCATGACTCAGAAAGCGCTGGTTTATGCGTGCAGCGCGTGCATAACAGTCCTGAGTGCAGGCTGTACCGGTGGGCAATAAGAATAAAGGGGAGAGATATGTTGTTCTGAAAGGACGTCGGGAACGGTATATTGTTAGACGACCTTCTCCGTTTCAAATTACACCAGAGTTATCAACTGCTACCGCGTTTTATTCGGAAATTTTATCTCGCGTCGCAAGAAATCTGGTTGGTTCCCGCGGGAATGCAGACCTCTAGAGTAACGCATAAATCAATGGAATTTAATGGGAAACCTTGTAAAGTGAAGTTTCCCGAATGTTTTTTTTTCTTGCCTTTCCGTGGAAGTCTTGGATTCTTGCCGTTACCTCGTTTGTATCTGTGGGTTTTTGAAGTTGAAGGGGAACCACACATGGCAGGTACCCTCCCATGTGCATGAGATGTGCGAGTTTCTGCACGATTGGTCTTTTGGCGCAGCTCATGGTGTGCTGTACTAGGCGGGTAAGCTCAGAAGCAAGAGTCAAAACATCCTGTTCTCAGTTCATTTGCAGGGAAACCTGCATCCCAAAGCCATGCCATCCCTTGTGACCGGTGTATGAGAGTAGCTAAATACCTCACAAGCTATTTAGTGCATCCTTTGCATGTCACGTCTATGAGATCAAATAGTTCAAACTATTTGGATGTGTCTAGACCACGTCTAGCAAAACGTTTTCACCTCCCCACGACATTGCAGGGTCAACAGATCATAGTCATAATGATATCTTGTTTAATCCCGAGCGGTTCTCTTAGAAATAATAGAATCACAGACTCAAACATGTGCTCCTAAGCTGTAAAAATGTTCTGCTGAATCATCGGAAACACCAGATTGTTCCTCTCATGTTGTCTTCTCTGTCTTGATGGCCCTTCAGGGTGCAGTCTCAGGTTGATGAGGTCATTGACGTCATGCAGGAGAACATCTCCAAAGTGATTGAACGTGGGGAACGGCTGGATGAGCTGCAGGATAAATCTGGTAAGATGGACATGGACAGATCACTATGAATCCTTAAGAACTTTGTGATTTGGTTGGATTCATGGGAATCAAGTCAAAAATGATTAATGAAACAGTTTTTGAATAGCAGATCTTCTGCAATTAAAATCCTGTTCAAGTTCTTGATTGGGGTGGAAAATATGCAATATTGTAAATGTTAGCTTCCCAAATTTTGCAGTTTAGTTTAATTCACTTGTGCATTGCAGATCGTCCTCTGATTCTTTTAAAGCATATGTGAATTCAGGGCCAACGCTTATATCAGCGCATGATTGGGAAGCCGTGTGTAAACAAACTATTATTCCAAATCAGTCACATTCAGTAGCTAACTACTCTTGACCAAACTTGATCCGGAGAACTGTGGGAAAGTGTTTTGAATTCCAATGGCATATGAATAAACCCTTCTGTTAGTTTCATATTTTGTTATACCCGAACCTCTAGTGTGTCGTGTCCCATTTCTGTTATTCCGTACATTTGGGTATTGCCAGGAGACATATGGCTAGGTTAGTGGGTAAAATGTCCCGTGTCCTACACGGTGGTGTGGTATTTTTCTCATTTTAGGCCCAGATGTGAAAAATAAACCACCTGTGTGCAAAAGACTTTTGCAGATGGTTTTGCTCAAGCTGATCTGAGATTAGTTACTAGTCTCATAACATTAAGTAGCGGAGTCAAATGAGCTAAAGCCACATGTCTGGTCCTGTTTTTGTATATAGCTGTATACGAAAGCACATTTTGAGACCTGCATGGTGATGGTGAGGCTGAGGTAACAGGAGTCACTGTGTTCAGAGTTGTGAAGTTCGAGCGGATCTTGTAGTTTTACATTGATTCGATTTTAAAGAGGAAAATAAAAGAGGTGACGTGTGTAATTTCCACACCTCAGAGTTATGATGATTTGCATTGGTTGAGCCAGTGTGACTGTTTTAAGCTGCTCGGAATGCTCAAATACCTTAATACACGCATAATATTACGTAATACGAAATTATGTTGTGATATTAGTTCCCAAGTGTATTAAATTTAGTGGTTTGAAGTGTCAAGCAGTGTTGTTATTAACCAAAACTAAACTCTAACTATTAAATAATGCTGAAAATGTTTTATATAAGCATTAGGTGAAGTGTAAATAAGTTGGTGTAAACGAAATAAATAAATCGAATATAAATATTTAAAATAAAGAAAAAACATAAAATGACTAAAACTAAAATTAAAAATATGAATTGATCCTATAATAATATATAAATTATACTCAAATAAAACTGGACTGGCATCAAACTGGAAAAGAAAACCCTGTTTGCTGCTGAACTTCTCAAACATAGTCAGTTGTTACAGAAATGTTACATTATGTTGTTACAGTTGTTAAATTACATGTCAGTATGAAAATCAAAACGAGATTCTTCTGAGCTCAAATACATTTTCTTTGTTTATTACACTTACCTACAGTACATTTAGCTTCCTTGCTGAAACTGCAATGCATTGTTTGCAACTAGAGAACAAGTAGCTTTATAGTGCAGCATCTGGAAGACATTGTCACTCACTAAGGAGAATGTATTCCACATGTTGACTGCAATACTGTCTTTATACTAAAGGTGAATCTATTTTTAAGGCTAAATGCAAAGAAACAGTCTGCACCTGTGTTCTTTGTATCTTTCTGGCTGTACACACATTCATCCTCTATGGTATTGTTGAATGGCGGCTGGTATGATCTCAGCTTTATTGATTCTTGTTCTTGCACTAATGAGGCTGGACGTGTTTTAGTTGGTCCCACATGTTGCAGAGCTCTTAACATCCCAAAACAGTATTATGAAATTCAACAAGCATCTCCTGGAGATGAATACAATCCATATAAAACAATCACAGTTGTTTAGGAGTGTATATAGTTATATTATATTTAACATGCATGAAAGTCAACCTTATTACTGATCTCCTTTTGTCAAATGACTTTCAGAAAGCCTATCGGACAATGCATCGGCGTTCAGCAGTAGAGCCAAGCATCTTCACAGAAGGATGTGGTGGAGAGACATGAAGGTGAGCCTCCATCCTGATGGTCTACCAATTCTGAAGGGCCTTTGTTGTTAAGGTTGTTGTGTAAAATCACTGTATGGTGATTTACATCTACAAAACCTCACCGTGGCATTTTCCTAAACATCCGTGTTTCACAACGCATGTGGACGTTTGCCTGATCCTTGATGTGATCGTGGGGATAATGGACTTTGTTAATGATTTTCAGTCTTGTTCAATATTTGTTTTTTAATACCTGAAGAATATGCAAAAGTATGGTATTTCAGGTAAAAGGTGTCCCTACCGTTAGGGCTAAAGCTGCAATAAGTGACATGATAATAAATGGCGAGTATGACATTTCAGTTTGTTGACTTAACATGGTCAGATTCAAATGTTCAATGTCATTTATTAAATGGGGTCTCCACCTCAGAGATAATCACCATACTTATAATGAAACACCATATTTAAAAACATACTAATCATATCATATAATACAATATAATTATTGTTACAACAGTAAAGCCATATGAAATATTTACTCAATCTGTATTGAATAAAAGTATATTAAATCATTTTATCAAAATTATTATACAAAATTTACACAAAATTTCCTAAAGTGATCATTTTGAAGACGTGTGAACTTTAACACAAAATGTTAATTATTTTAGATGATATACAATTATTATATAATATAATATGTTAATTGTTAAATTATGCAAAACATAATGCAAAGCATTCCCCCCCCTCCACCACCTCATACATTTACAGTGGGTATAGAAAAGAATCACCCATTTTGTTGCTTTGCAGTCTGAAATGAAGACGGACACAGTTTTTGTTTTATCCAGCTGTATTTACTCAGTGCAACTTATAACATCCAAGTGAAAGATATAACACAAACATGTCAGAAAAAATTAAAAACCAGAATCACTGAGTTGAAAAAAAGGATCACCCCCTTGTGTCAGTATTTTGTTGAACCACCTTTTGCTTTAATTACAGCTTTAGTCTGTTGGGATATGTCTCTATCTCTACCTAACTTTGCACATCTAGACTTTGCAATATTTGCCCACTCTTCTTTGCAGAACTGCTCAAGTTCAGTTCAATTTGATGGTGACCGTTTGTGGACTGCCGTCTTCAAGTCATTCCACAGATTTTCAGTGGCGTTTAAGTCTGGGCTCTGATTAGGCTATGCAAGACATTCACCTTTTGCTCCTTCAAGCACTGTGTGCTCAGTTTTGCTGTGTGTTTTGGGTCATTGTCATGTTGGAAGGTAAACCTGCTTCCCCTTGACATCTTTCTGGAAGAGGGCATCAGAATTTCCTCAAGAATTTGATGATATTTTGCCCCATCCATTTTTCCTTCTATCCTGACAAGTGCTCCAGTCCCTGCTGCAGAGAAACACTCCAGAACAGGACATTACCACCTCCATGCTTTACTGGAGGAATGCTGTTATTTGGATGGTGAGCTGTATTGGATTTCCACCAGACATATGGTTTGGTGCTAAGACCAAATAATTCAATTTTAGTCTCATCTGCCTCAGAATCTTCAAGGTGCGTTTTGGCAAAGCTCAGAGCTCGTGACTGCATGTGGCCTTTCTTGAGGAGTGGCTTTTTTCTTGCAACCCTCCCATACAAGCCACATTTGTGGAGAATTTGTGATATTGTCGTCACATGCACACAATGACCACTCTTTGTCATAAATTCATGCAGCTGCTTCAGAGTTGCTGTAGGCCTCTTGGTCGCCTCTCTGACCAGTTTCCTCCTGGTTATTTCATCCAGTTTGAAGTGACGTCCTGATCCAAGAAGGGTCTGTGTTTTACCAAATACCTTCCACTTCTTAATAATAGACTTCACTGTGCTTCTAGGCATTGATAAAGCATTTGACATTTTTTTGTATCCATCTCCTGACTTGTTCCTGTCCACAGCTTTATCCCGGAAATCTTCTGACTGTGCCTTGACACCCACAGTTGATTGTTTGTTTCAGGTGCACTTCTGAGGACTGAAATGCTCCAGGAAAGCTCCTTTCATGCTGAGCTGATCAAAATGATCACAGCTGAAAGTCAAATGGTTTTGTGTGCCATTGAGAAGGTGATTAGCTACACCTGATTGAGTTTACAAGTCATTTTTAGGAGTGGGGGGATCCTTTTTTTTTCCTGACATGTTGGTGTTATATTTTTCACTTGGATGTTATAAGTTGCACTGAGTAAATGCAGCTGGATAAAACAAAAACTTTGTCCATCTTCATTTCAGGCTGCAAAGCAACAAAATGTGATTATTTTAAAGGGGGTGATTATTTTCTATACCCACTGTATATGATATTTTGTGATCCGTATATGTAACAAAATGTGTTGCTCCATCAAGTTCAATAATAAGATATAATATATAATATAAAATATATGTATTTTCTGAAATCATACTGTGGAGGCTCATTTTCCTTAAGGTGTGCCTTTAGCCACATTGTACACTATATAATTTTTGCCTTTGGTTTTCTCTTCTATCCCCAGATGAAAATGGTTATAGCACTGGTGGTTGTCATCCTTCTCCTCATCATAATCAGTAAGTCCACTCCAGGCACACTTCTTCATGCTTACAAGAATTTAACCATATAAAGGGGGAAAATTTAGATCGGTCAGTACAATCCATTTGGTTTCATGCTGAGGCTGGGGGCATTTGATTTTCTCCTGATTTTGCAACCTTCTTTTCCCTCTTTTTTTGTTTTTGCAGTTCCTGTGATCTTGCGGTATCGCTAGTCTCTGGTAGGGAGGTTAGAGGCATGATGTACTCTTCCTCCCTCCTCTCCCTGCTGTCATTCCTCCGTACCAGAGGGGGCGCTGCATAGGGTTGGGCTGCCCACTGTATTTGCCTATTTTGGCAGAGTCTGGAAACATAACAAACAGGGGCAGAGTTTACAACACTGGTGCAGACCAATCTCTTGTATGCGCACAAACACAATGGTTATTTTGTTGTACATGCATTCAGTAAGAAAATTAAAGATTTACTATACACAATGAAACATAAAGAAAAAAATGTTAGCCCTGCAATTCCGGTGGTATTTCGATGTCCTATTTATAGTTAATTAGACGTTAGAGCCGCTCCGCTTACACCATAATACACACGTTTAACAATTAAACTGGATCCATTTCCCACAAAGGTAGGTCTAGAAATACTGTCTTCTCAGGTGGGTGGGGCCAAACGGGAAACCTGATGATGTCACACTGTACCATGGCTGTGATGTCATCATCTGTATAACTCCTGTAAGTTTTAACATGGGCAAAACATTGGGTATAATTCAAGTTAGTCTGAAAGGCAACAAGTAATGTTACTTAATATTTGCTGCTATTACTTGCTGTAATGTTGTTTGCATATTTGGCAACAAAGTTTTAATTGACTGTGGTTAATTGTGTTGAGTTGGTTATTATTTTATACATGAAGGAATTCTTATCGGCATTTTTAACAGTTTATCATGCTTGTAAAATGGATTATGTAAAAATGTTAGTTATCTTCACTGGTCACTGGTGTAATTTTAACAGCTTGTTATAGGTCAGTAATGTGATAGTTGTGTGTGATGATGATTTGTTTGACTGTTGTTGAAGGTGACCTGAACAGATCTGTACATTTGGTTTAATCCATATTATTTTACAGATTTTTTTTTTTTGGGGTTTTGTTATATTTATTTGTAAATATCTATTCCCTGAGTCAGTTAGCACTGGCTTTCCATTGGAAGACTGTGAAATAATCTTGCATTTAAAATAAAGCGATTTTAAAGGGCATCTGATCTGATTCATTGCGTTGGAATTGAGGTGTCTTCAGTCCTGGCGTGATCTGACAGGATTACAGCAAGAAGCAATATATCAAACAATACAGGACTCGACGATAACAAAAAAAAGAATTTTACTTCAATGCTTTTGTGTTCAGTCTCCCCAAGAAACTTTGCGAATGCATTCGTTTTGCAAACGAACGCAGCATTTCATGGAGGATCAAATACTTTTGCGAGGGAACGCAAAGTTTCTCAAGAGGAACGCAAACGTTTTGCGAGAGAAAGCACAGTTTCTCAGGAGAGCCCAGTCCTTTTGAGAGAAGACACAAAAGTTTTGTGAGAGATTTAAATATTTATGGGCTCCATAGAAAGGCCTTTAACTCGTGTTTTCATGACATGGGTGATGCTTTAGAACATGTTCAGTGGGTTCATTCACTATATGGTTCATAATTCCCTTTTTATATATCTCCAAATATTTACAGCGTAACTCTGTTGACCTGAACTATACTTACCAAGGTAAATGGCTTGTCATTGTCATTTAAAACATTTAGCATTTATGGTTTATTATTAAAGTCTTTTTATAGCACGATGTATTGCATTTCCCTCTGTTGAAAATCAACTCCTTGGTCAGCCCTTAAAGTTCTGATTCAAACACCAGCTCCGGAGTCTTACTCCTTTAGATCGGTTTTCATTCCCCTTTAAGCATCATTGCATTCCTCACACTGAATTACTTTCTTTCAGCCTTTTATCCCTCTGTTCCAGCATTTTGTCTGTTCTTCTCGTCTCAGTCATGTACTCTGGTTCCCATGTGTTCATGGCAGACAGCTTCACTCCATCTGTACTGGCCATGGTTGGACAGAAACAGGCAAAAAATACTGTAGTAGTAGGCTAGATGAAATCTCAATAAGCATCCAGTATCCAAGGCTCTGCATTCCTTATATTTGTTTCAGACTTTTGAATGGAGAGACGTATATATATATATATGTATGTATGTATGCATGCATGTATGTATAGTTGCACAGTCAATAAATGCTACTGAATGTTTGTTGCAGGTCTACAGTTCTGAACTTGCTGGAAATGTCTTCAATACTCAGAAACAAAAGGCCCTCATGATACGTTTTGTACTCTTTTCAGACCGATATCTTAAATCCAGAATCCTATGTCTGTATGGAGTTTGTAAAAGACATAAGTGGGACTGCAGATATGAACTGGATAGGCGGAAAGAATGTTAAAGACTTAGCTGAAGGAATTTAAGCTTTGATTCTGCATTGATCCTTCATTGTCAGCATCTCCAGTTACTGCCATAGATTGAGCATTTGACATGAAGGATTTAATTGGACATGATTTGCAAGCATGGTCTTGTAAATGCAGGGTGTTTCTGGTAAATGTCTGTTTTCTGTAATCTCCCATAAATCTGATGTGGTGATAGATGAAATGAAGTCTGCGAGGTGAAAGCTGAGAGCTGTGATGGTCCTGAAGAATGGCCAGAATGTTGCAAGCAAAGGTGTTGAAAAGAAAAGATGTTAAAACTTCCAGCCTCTTGGATACCACACATTATAGCATAACTATAATGTTATGATTGATGTAACAAATACAAGAAGTGACAGACTTATTGAGAGAAAGAGAGGTGATGAACTGTGGAGGGAAGATGGGTGAAAATTGCAGTAGGATGTCATAAGTAGATGAGAAAAAGAAAACTAAATATCAAGGGATTGTGAAGGTTGGTGACAGAACGAAAAAATGGGCAAGGGAGCATATTGATTCTGAAGCCTGACGCTGTTATTCGTGTTACATTAAATTGTCACAAATGCCATCATCAAGCATGTAACATTTCAAACAAGCATTGACGCCTGCTACTGTTTGCGTCACGTTCTGACCCGTTTAGCTAAACGCCACATGTAAACCAACACTGCAGACCTCCCCCATGGGTTGTCCGGTAGGGGTAACTCTAGCCAAATTTACCCCCTCTTAGCAGCCTGTCTTGGGTTCCCCATAGCGAGATCCCCGGCTGCGAATTACCAGCAGCAAACCGATAGGTCCACATACACCGCATCACCCAAATTAGAAAGCAGCAGAAAGGTATGCACTCCCCCAGTAGTTACCTTCTGAATCACACACACACACACACGAGCGCTAGTTTGTTAGGTACATTACATAAGTAATCACTACAATACCCAGTGGGAAAGTGCTTGCGCATACAAACCAATAAATAACACTTCGGACAAAAACCCCTGTGTTCACCTGTGGTCGCCCTTGCATTCCTGCACACAAAAGCAAAACAAACAGCACACAAACCAACCCACACATGCTCCGATATGCCCTCCAAGAGGAGGTGGCAAAGACAGAAAACTGAAAAGATCTTTTTATTGGGGCAATCCCTCAAGCACACAGTATCCCTCCTTTTCTTCCGTCCCTCTTTGAGTCTCTCACTCCTTCCTTCCCTCCCTCCCTTTCCTCCCTGACTGTATAAATAAGACCCAGTGTAATGTGCGTGGACTCAGAGAAACTGCCTCCAAACCTGAAGACACAAACTGTGGGATCACAGACATCAAAGCGAGACGCTCCAATCAGCCCCTCAAAGGCAACCCTTTACACAACTGAGAGAAAGTCAGTGGGAACGGAAGATTGAATAGGCTCAGGTGAGAGGTCATTAGTGGAATGCCAGTGAAGTGAGCGGCTCCGGTTACACTTGTGAGGTAAAAGGGAAAGAACAGATTAGTGCTGGAGCTAAAGAGGACAAGGCAGACAAGTGATCCACAAAAAGAATAGATTCACCTCTGCGTAAACTTACTTCCTGGAGGTAGAGCATCAGATAAAGACAGAAGTTTCCAGGTATCTGTGGTCCACCTCAACATGTGGTTTTTGGCTGTGTTGTGGGCTTCCTGCCTGCTGATGGGCACCCATGCTCAAAGCAGCACTAGTTTTCGTCGGGCGAATGCCGGCAATGGTCGTTGCCAGTACACCTTCACGGTGGACAGCCCTACAGAAGCCAGTTGTCCATCACCAGGTTCGAGTCCCGAGATGGAGGCCCTGAAATCTCGCCTGGGGCTGCTAGAGGCGCTGGTTGCCCGCCTCGTAGGAGGGGATGCTTTGTCAGAGTCATCCCAGGGCTCTGGATCTCAGTCAGGCCTCCAGGATGCATACAGCCAAGTGATGGGGGAGAATGCCCAGCTCCAGAGAGAGAAGCAAAGTCTGGACAGACAGGTTCAGGACCTGCAGCAGAGGATGGAAGAGCTCCGCCAGGAGGCTGAGAGGTTGAGGAGCAGACCCTGCATTCAACAACCTCCTCCAAGAGTGCCGCAAAATGACAACAGCTTCAGACCAGGATCAGGTGAGTACTGACAACCAAGCAATTTGTTAAGATTCATCTCTCACCAAATTGTCTTTTGGCAAAGGTTAGCCAAATGTTCACTACCTTATATATCTGCGATGTGCATTCCTAGAAAAAATTAACAAAATTTGTACAAAAGTACAAGAACTTCAAGGGTCAGTACCCTCAAAGGGGCAACTTTGTGCCTTATTACATAGTGGTAACTTAAGGGTACATATTAGTACTCTAAGATGCTAACATGTATTCTTTGGGGCAAAATAAGGTATAGAGGTGTCCCTTTGAGGGTATTGTCCCAGTGACAAGCTGTTGTACCCATAAAGATTCCAATTCTGACAAAGTGTGAAAGATTTCCAATACCTATTTTTGTTTTGTCAATATACAGTCCAATACTGTTAATGATGGAAACCATCTGTATAATGTAGTTTTGTGAACATATTTTTGTTTTATAACTAGTAATCTAAATTTTGTGGTTACTAAAATGTTTAAAACAATTGAGCCGTGACAAGTAAACAGGTGTGGTGTCTGGGAAGGCAGAGGGTGTAAGCAAATTGGCATGCTAGGGTCACTGGCACCATAGAAAAGACTCATAACGGTTTATGTGTACATTTCCATAGTTATACCTGCCTGGAAGTGTGAGTCATATTTCGGGTGGTATGGATGAGCAGGTCATTGTGTTCATTTCAAAGCAGGAGGGAACAGTATAGATAGAGCAGAGTTGAACTAAGTGACTCCCTGTCATTGTAAAAGCAGGGCAAGAGAAGCGAGAGACTGAGAGAGACATGAGGGTGTTGGGGGCAAGCTTCTAAAGCAGTAAAACATAAGTACTGTGCTAATACTCAGCAATAAACTGTTCCCAGCAGACCGCTGACGGATGCTGATGTGAGGAGGGGTGGAGGTCAGGGGTAACTGATCCCTACTGGGGTTGTTGGTGTAAGTGTTGGTACCTTAAAACGGTTAAACTTTACTGACATATTTTTTTAACAAAAATAATATTTAAGCAAGCAACCAAGTTGCTATTCTGTACTATAGCATGATGTAGAGTAGGATACCACAGTTCTATAAACAAAGTTAATACTGAGCAACTTATATGTTAGACACAATTTGGTCATTTTTTCCCAAATGAATTGTATTTTTTAAAGGTTTTTCTCCCCACCAGCTCTTTTCCATGTTCTGCCATATTTGACATCTGTTCTGCTTCTCAACACTGACACCGGTGATCAGCACCACAGCTCCTCACATCTGCACCATACATCATGTAAAAAAACAACAACAACACATGAAAAATAAAGACAGTGTTTAATAAGACAGAGGACAGAAGCAATGGACTGTGGAGACCCTCTGTGGACGACAGATTCTGGCTCTTTGAGATTGAAAAGAACACTTGTCTTGCACATCCTCACCCTCTTGGATTCAGTGTTTTGCTTGTAGGTTGACAGTCCCTTTAGCACCCTAAATATCCTACCATGCAAATGTACACTCTCAGAAAGGGGCTGAACAAACAGTAATTTACCAGCGAGTATAAAAGCTTTATTTACATTGGCTAATAGCAATGTTTAAAGGTGCCCTTAATACTTTATTTTATGTTGCTCTGGCTGATGGCAGTCATCTTGGGCTGACACTTAGCAGCGTGAATGTAGCATCATACAAAAGCAAAGATTTTCAGGTACTGATGCCATTGTAGAAATGCACATTTTAATTTAGTATTAGAGTACTGATGACTGCAATCTTTACCTAATGTGAATGTCAAAAGTACTATTTATTTCAGTGTAATTTTAATGAGGAAAAATGAACATGCTGAACATGCAAACAGTCCTTGCAATAAAAAAAATAATAAAAAAAGATCAGGAACCTTGTGCCATTTGGCCATATGGATGTTGTCAGTGTCACCTCATTGAGTACGAACATACAAATGTGTAATCTTGATGTCTTGCCTCTGGAGATTGAACTATTTTGGAAATCTTCACTCAGATGTTTTAAGTGAAAGGAATTCTCATTTAGAATTATAACAAGTGTTGGCATCTGCTTCACAGACTAGAGTTGCAAAACCCAAAAGCATTCAAACAATACAAAAAAAAAAAAAACTCCAAAGTCTTCAAGATGTTAGACGGGAAGGCTCTTGCAAATAAATTAGCCTGCAACACGCTACCAGCTGGTCCAGTGGGTTCTTGAAGATCTGCTTGATCTCTCCGGGAACCATTAGGCACGTTATACAGATAAGCACAAACACCTGCAAACAAACCTTGGGAATTACATGCTTTTGTTGTCTAGTAGTGACGCATAGATCCTGTGTCCATGAGCATGTGTTGATTATAGGGATAAAGGACAGTAACTACAGACCCTCCCACTGCAGGTCTGAGCAGGCTATCATCGGCAGAAGCACCAGTCGGAGTCCTTTTTAACTCTTGTCACAGCAATCAATCAAAGTCAGCTTCCAGATGTTCATGTCTCAAAGTGTAACATTATAAAAGCTTGTAAACATGTTAGCACATGATCAGACAATGACAATGTGGCACCATAGTTTGTCATAGGGCTTAACAGAAGTCATTTAGTCCTTGGGCAATTAAGTGACATAAATTAAGTGGGGATAATGGGAGTTGTTCAGGTCCTCTCTGCATTTTTATTTGGACCAAACAAAACTATATACAAATTTCCAACAAGGTTTTCTCAACCATCTTCCACTGTTTGGTACTTTTGCATCAGAAAATGACACGTTGGCTTTAAAAATTGACTTTGCTTTTGTTTGAGATTGCTAACCAGGGTGTGTGAATATGCACCCTGCTGTGCACGTCTGCGTTTCGGATGTGTAATGGGAGGTCTGGAGTCTTTCAGGCTCTGGGACAGCTGGGAATCTACTCAGGGCTGTTTATTTCCTTCTGTTAGATTCCTGACTGTCAGTAGAGTTGCCAGTCCCCCAAAACCATGCAACATACCTCTCTCATGCAATTCAGGATCAATACCAAGCCCTACTCAACTTGTTTAGATTTCTGTCATGGCACTCTGGGATACTGGTGGATCTCAGTTGAGAGTCGATTATCTCTTTTTGACCATCTATCTTAACATTATCTGGTTACTCTAGACTGCAATAAAGGGACCGTAAACATCCCCAGACCATAACAGCATCATGTGCCTTTGCCTTTTAGGACCTGCACTCTCCCACCTGGTATCAAGGCCTGTGAATACAAGAGGAGACAAAAGCAGTTTAAGAGGTATGGGGTAACAAGGGTATATTTACACTAGCAGAAAACAAACTGCACCATCATAATAGATGAATCCACGTCCATGCTGCACAATGGAAATGGTCTTCCAAACAAGAGTTCTTTTATATTCTGACTGCAATGACATGGTCACTAGTTGCCATTCTTATAGTGAAGGCTTGACAAATGTAAACCTTCACAAGCACGTCTCAATCCAGATTATGTGAATTCCTGTCCTCATGCTCTCCTAGATTCTGCATGGCATTATGAGAATCCTGGATACCAGGAGCTGACGGCGGTAGTCACTGAGGTTTCTGCCCCAAATCTGGAAGGTCCAACGGACATCTCAGGTGAGAGTCACACCCTAACTCTAGCCTTTCACTCAAAAGTGACAATCTAGTAAATGTCTTCCGACACTGTCAAAACATGCTGATATATATATATAAATACATCATGCTCCTACATCTCAGCTGCCTGAAAAAATGACACCATGCACATAGTATTCATTCTTGCTGACAGCACTAACACAAATACTGCTATTTTTACCAATTAATTTGCGTCTAAAATAATCTAGTTTATAAAAGGAGCTGTGTATGTTTACGAAGGCGCCAAAATGGTAATGTGAATCACTTGATAGGACCATGTTTCTAAACAAAGACATCAAGGTTCGGGTTGTTCCCAGGAAGTCCTTTGAATTCTGCCAACCATCCCTTCCCCCAGTACCTCTCTCTTACAGGGTATTTTAGGAAAGGGTAAGTTATGCTTCTAATCTTTTACACTCAAAGGAATGGTAGGACAAGGTGTCCTCTCTTTCACCTTTAGCCATATTTAGCAGATTTTGGTTCAACGGGGTCTCCTTTCAACCCGTCACTGGCTCCATGTGCAATCTGAAATTGATGTTTGCTCAAAATCATTTGGTTTTCCAACAATTGTCCAATCTCTTGATTTTTCAGGCTGCGGTGATCTGGTGTGGGTCCAGGAGCCTGAGGTGCACCGCAAGGCTGACAGCATTTCTGGTAAATACGGTGTCTGGATGCAAGACCCAGAAGCTAAAGAAACGTATGGTCCAGAGATGGTATGGCGCATTGATGCCGTAGGGTCTGAAGTTCGTCAACTCTTCGGGTATGAAAACATGGACCAGCTGTCACGGGGCTTTCCCACTAAAGTCCTCCTCTTGCCAGAATCTATGGAGAGCACGGGTGCCACAATGTACAGAGGCTCCTTGTACTACCAACGAAGGCTCAGCCGCACCCTTCTAAGATACGATCTACAATCAGAGAGCATTGCTGCCCGCCGTGATCTTCCCCATGCTGGCTTTCATGGTCAGTTCCCCTACTCCTGGGGAGGCTACACAGACATTGACCTGGCAGTAGATGAGAATGGTCTATGGGCCATATACAGCACCAACAAAGCCAAGGGTGCTATTATGATCTCCCAGCTGGACCCTCACAACCTGGAGGTGAAGGGCACCTGGGAGACTAAAATCCGCAAGACATCCGTGGCCAATGCTTTTATGATCTGTGGCAATCTGTATACAGTAGCTAGTTACACCTCGCCAAACACCACCATAAATTACATGTATGACACTGCAACCAGCCAGGATAAAACAATCTCAGTGCCGTTCAAAAACCGCTATCGCTACAACAGCATGGTAGACTATAACCCAGCACAGAGAAAGCTATATGCTTGGGATAACTATTACATGGTATCTTATAATGTGAGACTAGGCAAGCAGGAGTAAAGTGAAGACATCAGCATAAGTTTCCATATCACCCAGCTTATAGACTCGTTTTGTAATGTTGTAATATTAACATCCAGAGGGACAGCTATTGTTGGATTTACTGGAATTCAAAGACAATCATAGACAACTGGACAAGAATCAAGTATAAGTATGCTGATGACATTAATAATAGCACCAGCAGTAGGTGTGTGTATATATATTTGTAATGAATACAGCAAATAACATTTTCCTGATAATATTCAAGCACAATGACTTCTATATAAGCTGCTATTTTCAAGACAACAGTTAAAGACAGTAAGCATTGCACATCTTCACATTAATAATTTATATTTTTGCATCAGTCCATGATAAATGCTATAAAATATATTCCTTTGACTAACAAATTCCAAAATAGATAAATTATCTAATCATGATATCAGGTTTTTAATAAATTGAGGCTACATTTATGTCCTCTGTGATTTTGTCCACTTAACATGTTAATAGAGAAATTATTTTTCTACCTTTTTAAGTAACGTCTCTTCTTTTTTTGTTTTGTTTACGGCACTGAATAAATTCAAGGAAGGGGGAAAATATAATGGCATACAATTCATTACAGTAAGCCTGCCTCTTGATTGATACATTGTACAGAGTTGTGTACGTGCTCTAATCCTTACGCAATTATGCTATCGTAACTCTGTATAAGTTAAATATTTTCAGTTTTCTCTTTTGAATTTGCCTCAAGACTTGTGTGCAGCTTGAGATGTTAAGATTGGAATCTTGTGGCTATGGAAGTGTATTAACTTATATGAAAATAAAGATTTTTAAAAAAATCAGCTTTTCATTTTTTTTTTTGTATGCATGCACAGATATATCAATGAATTCATAACCTCAAAACACCCCCCAAAAAACTGACATGAAAACTACAGCTCATTTTTACAGCATTATTTTATTAGTTTCTGTAACCAAACCAGGAGAATGTAAATAAGACCTTACATATTTTAATACAGTAATTTAACCCCTGTACAAGTAAAACAAAAACAGAAATCAAAAGAAAAGAAAAAATCAATTCCCTCTCCTCCCCTTCTCTTTGTAGTTTCTCATTCCTACTAAACAAGAAATGGGGGGCCGTACTGAAACCCTTGTTCAACTGCAGGCCACTTCTTTGCAATAGCAACCCAAGAGGAGTGGTTTGGAGAAAGACCTTATATACTCAGGTCTGTGGTCACCATAACAGAGTAGTCCAAAACATGTGGTAATCTCTGTTCAAGACTTATCACTTTTTCCCCAAACCCCCCACTGAGTCTGGCAGCCTCACACTTGACGTTTCTTTTCTAAAATTGCAGCTACGCTCTTTAGCACTGAACCTAAATTGCTTGACCACTGACCCCAACTCAAACCCCACCCCTCCTCTGCAGTGATTGGTCAGGAGAGTCAAAGCTGGTCAGCAGCATGGTTGGGAGCTGTGTGGAGAGGCTGGAAGGTAAAAGACTGGAGTTATAGAAGTGGGCATGTCTACATCTGTCCACATTCACAGAAAAGGGGAGGGGCTTAAGCTTAAGACACATCAAACATAGGCCTGGGTCTGGAGGAACCGTTTACAAAAAAAAATTCCATCATAATTCTACTATCTGTTGACCAAGCTGAGCCGTCTTTGTCAAAATCATATATATTCATCTTAAAAGAATTCAGGTCTCTTGACGCCTAAACTTTGGCTAAAGATTCAAGGGTATTTTGCGCACACACGCAAACACAATCTTCGATTCTTGAGACTACGGAGAAGGCAAGAGGGAAGGCTCACAGTGGAGACTGCAAATCGATAAATTAATCGGATACATCGGTAATCAATTCCTAATCAGCTGAAATAATGTTCTATGTATTGCTAAGGCCAATACACATGGTTGAAGTCAAAGCAATTTGTGAGTGCAGGTAATGTTGAGAGAGGTGTACACACATACACACGATAAAAGGTATGCGAGAGTGTGTGTGTAGACTTTTCATTGCATCTTTATCGCCATAACTGAAACATTGCTTGAGAACATAAGGAGAAAAAAAAAAATACGATTATGGGGGGAAAATATCTTCAATCAAAAAAAAGAAGACATTTGCCTGCCTAAAATGTGTTTCTCTACACGAGGAAATGAGAAAGTGAAAAGTAAATCATATTGCTATAAAAATGGCATTCTCAGCAGCAAGTGTAACTCATTTTGATGTCTACCTTCATTGTTCACTGAGGATGTACAGTTCACACAATGGAGGGGCGCTTTCTCTGTAATGCCAACCACAGCGGAGGAGAGAATGGATGGACTGATAAAAGGATGAGGAAAACAGGCACAGTAAGTGTGAGGGAAATGCACAGCACCTCATAAAACTAACCTCCATCACTCTACTTCCCTACACTTCTCTACCACTTTCAGGTGCTGTAGGACGTCGCCCCCCTCCCCTGGCACTCGGCCTCTCAGTCCATCCTTCCATCCGGCTGTCCTTCCTGAAGCAGTAACGACTATTTGCTCTCTTCTGGCTTGATGGCCTGTGGTTTGATCGGACCTGTCCGGATGGGTTTGGTTGTTGCAGATTTGTCAGACTCTGCGCGGTCTGATGGCGCCCCCTGGTGATTTGAAGTGATGATGTCAGTGGGTTTGCCTGCTCCTTCTATACGGGTTGGCTTGCTGACTGGAGCCTTGAGCTGTTGTTGCTCAGAGAAGAACTTGTGGGTAGACTGTAATACCTCTGCTCTTTGTTTAGCCTGAGAGAGAGAGCGAGAAAGATGAACATTTAAAGCCAAAACAGAAAATGACCTCATATACCACCTCTAAAGTAGTGCTTCTCAAATTTTTGTGACTCCAAGGCCCCCCCATTGCCCACAAAAATATTCAAAGGTCCTATTACTGGATACCAGTGTTAATTTTGACAGCAAATTTTGACTTCGTTTTAGTCAGTCTTTTGACTAAAATGCCATTTAGTTTGTCATTTTAGTCATCTGAATTGTTTTTAGTTTTAGTCGACTAAATCTACAGTAAATTTTGTCAGCTAAAATCGAATGGGTTTAGTTACAGCGCATTTATTAAGCATTTCTCTAAAATGTCCAAACTCATTATATAGGTTTGATATTAAGGTCTTATGATAGACACTGATTATTTAAAAAACTTGCGGTGACACACAACTGCTCTGTAAAATTGAAATTATAAAACCAGTTCTCATAAGAACAAAGAAATGGTCTCTTTTTTAAATGAAATACAATGGTTATTATAGGCTAATTTATAGCAAATCGTTTACCATATTCTTCATTCTTTCAAGCTGACATATTTATTTCTATAAATAAATTTATATTAATCTTTAGGGCTACTGAAGTTTTTCAGTCAAGAGCAGTGCATGATTTTCTGACTTTTGTTGCTTGATTAAAATCAATGCCTCGGACAATAGCAACTAAATTAGGCTGCTATCCCTTTAAAACCAAATGCACAGCTGCAATGGATGCAATGTACTGATACACGTTCTCCCTACTGTTGGGGATTGGTTTACGTTTACTTAAGACGTAATCAACTGTGTTTACGTGAATACTCATCAAAACGGAAAATTCGACATCATTTTGTGTTTAATTCTCCGTTCATGCGACGCAAAAGAGAATGCGTGCGCTGTGAGACACGCTTTCTGTGTCTATGCTTCAGTGTCTGCATTCAGAAAACCGTAGAGAATTGAGTTCTCTTGCGTCATCAGATTTATCCATGTCTGCTCTTACTCCCACATATTGACATTTTTGAACGTTTTATGCGACGTGCAGCAAGTGTATGTTAGCAGTACGCATCTAACCTTCGAACCACGCAGCAGATTCGTTCTGAATGAATCTCTTCCCAAATCACACCTCCCTAATATTTTCATCTCATTTTTATTCGTTGACGAAAATGTCAATAGACTTACGTCATAGTTTTTGTAATTCAAAAGAGTTTGTGCTATTATCCACTCGGCGCGAACAAAATGCCATGACGAAAATTATTCGTCAACTAAATTAACACTGCTGGATACAGATACTGGACAAAGTAAATAAAAAAAGTAAATTTTTTTTGCTTAATTTCTACCCTATAATTCAGTGCTTGACTTACCTAGAAAATTATATTTATTATAAAAATGCTCAGGGAATATTATCATTTTGTTAACATCACTTTTACAATTGGGATACCTCAGGGCTGGAAGATGTGGCCAAAAATCATATCTATGTATTTTTTGACTGGTATGGTATATATCTCAGTATTTTCTACATTTTTCTATTTGGATGAATATAAATCCCAGATTACAATAGACAATTTACAGTTAGTGCCATCATAAAAATACACACTTACTTGTAGGTTTAAAATTCTACGTCACATTTACACATTTAACAACAAATATTTGAGCTAAATTTAGATTTTAGTGAGAATTTTTGAACTCATTTCAATCAAAATCACCCTATTTACTTAAATGTGGTGATAATGCTTACCTTAAGGTCCTGTTCTGCTTTCAGAGCAGCCTGTGTGCCACGGGGTGCAAATGAGGGACCATAAGGTCCACGTGGAGGATGCTGGGGTCTAGGATGGGGCATCAGACCCCCACTCAGATTAGGGGACATGGGTGGACCCATGGGTGAACGCTGTACCACTCCAGGAAATGAGTTTGCATGGGGTTGACGCACCAATGGAGACACCATGTTAGTCTGAGACAGCATCTGTTTATGTGACAGACAGGAAATGCTGTTAATGCACAAGAAGTGTGATCAAATTAAATTTCCAACAACTTACTTTCTGTCTGTAGTAACTGACCTGTGGGTTGAACGGTCCTGGGAAGTGCTGGGCAATGCGCATTCCTGCAGATCCCGACTGGAACTGTTTGGGATACAGCATGCTGTTTATCCTGCTAGACTGACTACTGGGGCTTGTGGAGCTCACCCTGAGAACACAAACAAGGAAGCTGTCAGAAATCATACAAAATACGGCTACAACAGATCAGGGATATGCATCCAGTGTGCATGAAGGCCATGACACACCAAGTCGACCGTCATCTGTTGGCCAATATCGGGCTGACGTTCAGCATTTGTTCTTGCAATGTGTTCTGTACAGCTGCTACAAGTCAAAGGCTTTGCTGGCAACTCAACATGCTCAATCGGCTGAAGAGCCCATCAGTGAGAGATATTGCTTTGGTTGTTCAAGCTTAGCAAACCAACCAACCAACAAGAAGCAAAAAACAAGAGGTGAAAGCAAGCAAACGGCAAAGTTAAGAGGGAACAAACTAAGCAAGCACAGCTTTGCTTACTTTTTGTACACTACTGGTTGAAAAGACAACAGAATTTGGTTCTTTCCTTACACTACAATTTAAAGGTCCCATATTTTCAAAACTTTTCAAAACAATTTCCTGGCTTTTTTCATGATAACTGAAGTCTAGGTGCTATGTAACTACCATATAAGTTTCAAAACAGTCAATCCACAGAAAAATGCACACAGCCTGCTTAAAGTACCAGCTATTTTTCACGAACCGTTGTGACATCCGAAAAAAGGTGACGTCAGAACTACACAGTCACCGCCTTCAGTCACCACCCTGAGCACTGCCCATCGTCCCACCCTCCTTTTGCCAAACCCCCAGACAACATCGCGTCCATGCCATTGCTGAGCAACAACACCACGGAAACATGTCAAGAAAACGTTCAGTCGATGGATGTCAGGAAACTACATCACTGCACAGGCTTCCTAGGACCCCCCCCCCTTGGCAGGATAGGACGAATGCCATCCAGCCATCGGCGATGGCGAGGGCCACACCCGGATAGGCTGATAGACATCACGATGTTGAGCTGACATCGTGACCCCCCCCCATAACCCCCGCAATCCGGCCACATCCCAATACCATGTTCGGAAAGAAAATGAAGTGTTATGGAACCCCTAAAGTTAATAAATACAAGATGAGAGAAATACATTTCGATATTTTCTCTCGCAGTAATATCATTGGGTAATTATATGGTTTAAACTGCGGGAATCAGGCAGGGAGCCGCTATTAAGCCTGGCATTGAAACTGCTTTTGAAATTCTTTTTAGTTTCACTTTCCCTTTTGAGATTCGCGATCGCACGTACTCTGTTTATACTACGGAGCGGCAGTACTTGCCACACATTTTACAAGATCAGATGTTTGTCAGTGGTGCTCAGGATCTGCAATTCGCCATAGTCCTCAGTCATCTCTCCTTACTCCATTTATCCCCTGCCAGGTTTGGCCTTTTTCAACGAATAAGCAACAATATTTCTTCAATGGTTTTATTGTAATATTCGGGATGCACGATAAATAGACAGGCGAAATAACTGCATTTACCAGATGCTTTCACTTGAGCAGCATACTACATGGAGCGTGTCACTGACGAGACTGCGCAAAACCACGTTCAATTTTGAGCAATTTTTTTGACCGCGCGCAGTGTGAACAACGGGCTCTGTGTAGGTAATTTTGCTCAAGGTGAAAGCACGCCGTTGATGGAGATTTACCACGATTACAGAACCGGTTTTACTGGTAAGATGCACGTTAAATATCGCATGCGATTTATCGTGCACCCCTATGTAATATTAAATTACCTTTATTTTCCAAAAATATTTTTCATTACTTAAAAGATAGATTATATGAATGTTTTATGCCTTAAAATAAATGTAAATACACAACACAGAATTTCTGTGCAAAAAAATCATAAGGCTATTGTAAAAATAAATGAAACTTGTTTTATGCTTTCAAATAATTAAACATGCTAAAACAGAATTTGGTAACAATAAAACATAAGGTTGGAAAAAATAAAACATTTCATAGGGCCCTAAATGTAATTTTTGTTCATCTTTTAATAAATTGATGTTAAATTGTTTAAGTTTCATGATTTTAATTAATTAGACATGCTTGGTGATTAAAATTTTTTTAATTTAACCATTAAAAAGGAGCCCCCCCAAAAGCCGTAAACCTAGGGGAAACACTGTACTCTGTTTATGTGGCAAGTTAAATTTTATGTACTGTAATATAACAGGCATTATGTAATGTCCGCAATCCATAAGTTAACTTCTCACACATTTTATGTTACATTATGGAGCCAGCATAATCTGAAATTAGTTTGTAAACGGTTATGCAATGCTAACGTGATGCTAACTTGATGCTGATGTGTTGTATCAGTGGAAAGCAATCGTTAGGAGATTATGCATTCGGTTTTGAAAAAAAATAAAAAAAATAAATAAATAATTATTTACCATTCTGAAACATCCTGTTGTAAGCGCATATGATGAGGTGGTTGGTTGTCGCCTGTCATCGCCGATTCGGGGTCTGAGTCCGGCTCAAACATGTAAGGCCGGAAAACATTTCCCTCAGCAGAGGCCATCATTACAGGTGTTTCTATTTTTCTATTTGCCATAGCAGGCTACAGCATACATTACCCTAGTAACCGGTGGTTGGCCTGGCCGTGCGTCATTCAGAAAACAACAGGCCAATCAGAAGAGAGGTTCATGAATATTAATTAGACAGGCCAAAATCGACCTGTTCAAAGCAGAGCTCCTGAGAAAGGAGCTGTAAAAATATATTTAGATGGTTTTTGGTAATTATACCGCAAATATATATTCTTAAGGACATCAAAACCTAAAATAAAACTCCAGAAAGGTGTATAATATGTGACCTTTAAAAGTTTAGGGTATAAGTTTAAATATAAGCAGCACAAATGTTTTCAACATTGATAAGAAGAAATGTTTCTTGACCTCCAAATCAGCATATTAGAATGATTTCTAAAATATGAGACAGAAGAAAAAAAATAAAATAAAAATTTAGACTGGTAGTGCATATTCACAGTCCTAGCTAGAATACTACCAATTAATGGTATGGACAGCTATTTCCTCTCATGTAAGCACAGAGTGTACATGCTTAGCTACCTGTAGACCAGGGGTGGGGAACGTTGATCCTGGGGGACCACTGTCCTGCAGAGTTTAGCTCCAACCCTGAAAAAAAAAAACCCTACCGACCTGAAGACTTTGATTAGCTTTGTTCAGGTGTGTTTGATTAAGGTTGGAGCTAAACTCTGAAGGGACACCGGCCCTTAAGGATCAACGTTCCCAATCCCTGCTGTAGACAGTAGTCTTTGCTGTGTTTTCATTTTGGCCCAGATGCAGATGCTGCAAGGCTTTTGTCACCACAAGTTCTTTGATGACGGTTTGGTGTGTCTGGCCCTTAAGCTGGATGGCTTTGCGTGCATACACATACCTATAAGGGCTAGAAGTGGGGGTAGTGCTTCTGGCGCTGACAGGTGGAGCTCCAGGCTTCAGATCCATTCCACAACTGAAGAGCTTCAGATCCATCTCACACATCTAGAACAGATAAAGTATACATGTTTCAATATGCCCCATGTATGATAAGCTTTTAGACTACAGTTTTGGAAAATTCGGAACAAAAACAACAAATGGGTCAAATTCAAATTCAAATTCACCCTCAAACAGTAGGTGGTGAAACACAAAGCAGTGCTGCTCTTATAAACATTAAACAATTTATTAGGCTGAGATGAAAGGATAAGGTAAAAAGAAAATGCCATTGATGTTGCATGTATTAATATAAACAGGGTCTAAAAAGAACTATTGCTAAGCAGCAACAGGAGTAAATATACCAGGTCCACAATCAACTTCATAGTACAAGAAATTTAAACAGAAGTGCATACATTGTTAAAAAAAAAAAAAAAAAAAGTAAAATAAATTATAAACATCATGGTTATAAGTGTACCTTATTGGAAAGGTGCATCATACGGTGTGTATTAGGCCAATAAGGCCACGGTTAGGGCAGATTTGCTGGGGGGCTGGCGGTTGAGGCTGGGGGGCGGGGTCGGAGGTAAGGACTGAGGCAAAGCCAAGAGTGGCTGACCACCACCAGAGCCGAAGTTGGGCAAAGACAACTGTGAACCTGGCACAGGAACAGTCACCTGCTGTAGGGCAGAGCTGGGACTTTGAGCTGAGCTATAGTAGCTGCTCTGCTGCTGGACTTGTCCAGAGTACAGGTTTGAGTGCTGACTCATTCCCTGACGCTGCAGTTCATCACACACAGAGATAGAGAAATATAACAGACTTTAGATCACAGACATGACAGGCTGAATAAGTAGATAGAGTGGGGGGGGGTGAAATTCTGACCTGCAGTAGATGCGCGTCTATAAGCTGTGATCCACCCATGCCAGAGGGCTGATTCAGCTGGGGCTCAAACAGGATGGGGATGTGTTGGGTGTTTGAGGTCTGCTGAAAGGCCAGGCTGGACTGAGGCTTGCCCAATTCTGGGGGCTGCACTCCAGGGTAACTGTGCAGTGGCGTCCCAGACAGCATCATGGGAGATGTCTGGGAAAGGCTGTTCTGCATGAATGCCTGTTGAGACCTGTGTAGACAAGACAGCACACGATAAATTAATTGAGATATTACGCATTACATAAATTTTGGATGCTTCAGAGTTAACAGCAGCTCAGTCTGCAATACCTGTAGGGCTGTATGGAGGTGCTGAAGAGGTCTTGAGGTTGAGACACTGGAGGTCCAGTGTTGAGGCTCAGCTGGGCCTGGTGCTGCCCCTGCAGAGGAGCGTAAATAGGGATGGGGATCTGTTGCACCGCTGTAGGCTAGAGAGATAGATAAATCATAAAAGGGTGTCAACCAACTACAATCTCAGGAAAATGAGACCACTGTAAACATCATTCATGAATCATGACTTGAAAGTCTGATCCTGCTGGTGTGGGACACTGAGTTTTATACCTGTGAGAGTCCAGGCTGAAAGCCTTGCTGCTGGGCTATAGAAGCAGCCAAGCGAGGGTGGGGCGTACTGAACAAGTGGCTGGTGTCCATGTAGAAAGCCGGGATTTGGGCTGCAGAACCTACACAATAAAAAACAGTTGATCACTTCTTCAAAAGACTAACATGTAGATACAGACATAAAATAAAGAAATGCCATACAAATTAGAAACTTATATAATAGGGATGGTAAGATTCACCGATTCACATCAGTGCATCGGCATAAAAATTAACGAAGCAATGCATTGATTTAAAAAAGTGTGCATCGCATACAAGTTGGCATTTGTATCGCCATACATCGTTTCTAACATCTTTACATCGGTAAAAAACGATTTATATATAATTACTAGTGGATGGCTACACTTTTATTGTTTAGAAAGTGACCAATAATCTGTGACCAATATTTTATATGTAGATTGATTTCTCCTCGCGAAACTGCTTCTCAAGCGCATTCTCTCATCACCGCTGCGCGTGAATATGACGCATCACAACACCACTACAGAGACCTGAGGAAAAGCGGGGATTAAAGTCCAAAATCTGACTTGAAATAACCTAACAAATCAATCGGGGCTAAAGCAGATCCATAAATGACAAATTAAGTTAACTCAATCTAACTAATTTGTGGACGCTTATTCTTAAGCAGCCCTTATTTTAATGTCGATCATGGATCAAATCGAGCCACCATCGCAAACAGCGAATATATTTGTGCTGTTTAATGCATTTGAGACGTTGTGTTTTCCTCCGTGCATAACTGACACGTCACAGGTATATTTGTCCTCTGTAAATGTTAGAAAGTCATGCAAATATATCCATTGTGCTGTCAGGAGTGGACAAGGCATGCGAGAGCAACGAGTGCAGCTGCTGAGCAATGCCACACTAAAAACAGACGGAGCGCAATAATTCTGAGTCAAATATGCATTTTGCTAAAATATTCGTTGATGGACATTAAATGTGCCTTTTGTAGAATTTAAACCTACATATAGGTGTATTCTTATGATAGCAGTAACTGTAAAGGGACTATTGTAATGGCTAAATAAAATATAAGCTAGTAGTACTAATTACTAAGCTCAAATGAGTTAATGTGTGTTTCTTATAGCAGTTAAAATGTAGTTTTAATTTAGTGATTTTCATGCTTGCAATGTTAGATTGTAAAGTTCTAATGCTATCTGTTCTAACTATAAAAAGTACAGCTGTCATAAAACCAGAGAAAAAGGCTGCATGGCTATGATAGTATGTGAGAGAGTCAATGTTACCGATCGATGCGTTCCTATTGTTCAGTGTTAGAGGAGCTAAGCTTAGTCTGACAGTTTGCCTGCCCTGGACCAGGTTAGCTTTCCAGCATAAGTTGCCACAGTGACTGATTTTGATCTTTGTTAAATTTGTTTTATGGAACCAAATCAATCAGACTAACTGAAATAAGCCTGGCCTATTTGGTAAACTTGTTTTATGAAACGGGCCTCGAGGCATTAGAAGTCAGAAGACACAAGTTAATTTATGATTTGCTGTCTGTCTGAACCAAAGAAATAAATGCGATCATATTGTTTCCATTACATCAAATTGTATTGTGTTGAATCGGATCGCACTGCATCGTAATAGGAGTGAATCGTATCGCAAGCTACTTCATATGTATCGTCAATGTATTGTAGGCTATGCATCGGCCTCAGTTATGGAGATGCACATCCCTATTAAATATACACTTTAGTCTGTTGTCAGTAAGAATGTTTTTGGTTTTGTTTTAAAAAGATGAATACTTTTAATCAGTAAGAATGCAATAAATTGATCAAAAGTGACAGTAAAGAGATTTATAATGTTAAACTGTAAAAAAAAAAAAATATTAGGCAGCACAACTGCTTTCAGCATTGCTAAATGTTTGAACAGCAAATCAGCTTATCAGAATGATTTCTAAGGAACACTGAAAACTGGAGTAATGGCTGCTGAATATCAAGCTGACGTCACAGGAATAAATTACTTTTGAAAATATATTAAAATAGAAAACTCTTCTAATGATTGAATTAGGTGAGCAGAAACAATATTCAAACTTGAGGGTGATGTGGGCCATTTACCTGCTGCAGACTGAGATACGAACACCTGTGGGGTCTGTTGCTGCGGTAACAGAGAAGGCGCACAGCCCAGCTGGGAGAAGTTAATGCTGGACATTCCTGAACTCTGCAGCTGCTGGGGCTTCACCTTACAGATGTTGGGAGGGTCAGAGGCTGATGTGCTCTTCGTGCTGAGAGAGGATGTTGTGTAGGTTGCAGATCCTGTATAACAGAAGTCCACTATTAAAATTCAGCCCATGTCTGTTTTTTATTTTTACTTTCTGACCCATTCATGGGGTGTTCTGGTCAAGCATGAACTCTTACCAGACAGGGAGGTGCTGGGGGTGACCGAGGCCACAGGTATCTGAGGCACTGAAGCACTAGAGAAAGAGTTGAAGGAGGCACTGCCTCCTGCTCCTCCACTGGTGATGGGGGAGGCAGAGGAGGTGACAGGAGAGCTCTTTTCCACAAGACTAGGCGAGTTCTCCCAAGCCTTACGTGCCGATTCCATCTGCAGGAAAACAGTGAAGAGCATTTTAAAAGATGCTCCTGGTAGCATCTGCACTGACTTAGTTGTGTAAAGTACATTTTGACTATTTATGTTAAAGCTTTTGATTTGTGGATCAGGATTTGTGAATGAAACATTACATTTATTCTAGGGCTGCCCCCTAATAGTCGACCAAAATTTTTTTAACCTAGAGAAATGTGCGCTATATTCAAACGTCTGTGTGGAAGGCTGAACATTAGCGCTCACTGCAGGACAGATGGAGGGGCCGGTGCACTCACTTGCTCTTAAAATAGGCTACTCCGTAATTTTTGGTCATACAGATAAGAGTAATACATCTTTCAAATCTGTAAAGACGGTTTATTTATGTGCACTCACAATAACAACAAAACGCACTTTTGTAAAATAATGAAAGCAAACAGGATGCGCTTTCTGCCATCTCGGTCTCCGTGAACTCCGTGTATATCTTTGCCTTACAGACATAAAAATATATCTATAGAGAGCGAAATGTCTACTTTCAAATTAACCAATTCAAATGGAAAACAAATATTCTCAGATTATGTAATCCGTGTGAAACATGCACACAGGCGCATCACTACTGCGGAGATGACGACTAAGTGTCGCTGACTTCATCACTAAAACTGAAACAAAGAAAGCACTTGTTTATCAGTGAATTATTAAAATGTTAATGTAGCCTCCTCACTGTTTTTCCCTGACACATTCATTAATTTCAAGCTTCTGACCAGTACGTGTGTGCAAGCTTATGCGTGTGCTTGAGCGCATGAGGTTTGTAGGCATTAAAGACTCATTATAATGATTTAAATGGTTTATTGATAAACGTGCGATTAGTCGACTAATGCTTAAAATGAATGACTACTAGTCAACCAGAAAAATCCTTAGTCGAGGACAGCCCTAATTTATTCATTCAATTTATTCAAATGAATCATTCAGTGTGTGTGTGTCTTACTTTAAGTGTGAGGTCAACAGTAGCAGGAGAGACTGTGGCAAGGCTGGAGCTCTGCTGCAGGGCTTCTCTTCGCTGAATAGGCAATGGGTGCGGGAGCGCCACCTGAACCAACAACCAAAAAAAGCGATCAGAACACACACACACACACACACAGAGAACCCATCACACACGCATAATGATTACAGCACTGAAGCACTAACAGGTGCCACAAGGCTCTCCTCTATCTTGGTCCCTGCAGTGGGGACGTTGTCAGCTAATGAGGAAGATGGGAATTTAGTCAGTCACTGGATTTCCTGACCAAACTAATTATCAACATGTCAGAAAATAACTTATCTACAACTATTTTTTCAATAATATAAATACTACCATTCAAAAGTTTGGGGTTGGTAAGATTTTTATGTTTTTAAAAGTCTGTTACGCTCACCAAGGCTGCATACATTTGATAAAAAATACAGTAAAAACAGCAGTATTGTGAAATAAGGTAATTAACAGTTTATTAAGTTAAAATGAGCATAATTAATAAATGACAAAAAAGTAAACATAGAAAACTGTTCATTCAAAATTTATTTAAATTTACTGACCCCAAATCTTTGACTGGTATAGTGTTAATGACAGAATTGAAGCAGAAGGATATTAAATTGCACCTTAGAGATGCTGGAGTATTCAGCAGATGGAGCAGTAATCATGCCCTCAATGTCTCCACCCAGCTCAGGAACTTTGTCTTTAGTGGGTGAGCTGGAGTCTCTGTCTCGGCTGCCTCTAGTTCCATTTTTATCCAGGACCTCTCCATCGGACTGACGCACATCTTTGGCAGCCTTACGGTTCTTGAGCGAACGCTCTTTACCAATGGGACCAGGTTTATATTCCTTGTGCTCTGGAGGGGGGATGTCAGGTAACTGAGGAGGAAAATTTGAGTTTTAAACAAAGTACATTATACACTTATTTAGAAATATCTGTAAAGTCTGGGACAACTAACAAAAATGCTTCAATTTTGTGTAACAGCATATTAATTTAAAATTAACATTTCAAAATTTATCTTTTGCTTTATTATAAAGAAAAGCAAATTTCACAGCCCACTTCTCATTATCCAAACCACAATGAAATCAAGTCCTGTCCCACGTCTTGGTAAATATCCAGTTTCATTTGGAAATATGCTGTATTATGTGATGCAAATGCTGCTGCACATTGGTCCTTTGAGATAAAAGCAGGGACTACCTTCTGAGGTTTGACAGGTCCAGCACGAGGCTGTTTTTGTCTTTGCTCTTTGGGTTCGGGTAGTTTATTATCAGAGGTTTTCTCTAGCAGGGCGGGCACTCCGTCACTGTCAGTGCTTCCTGCTGAAGACGGGGCACCAAACTGGATGCTGTCCATGCCCAGCTCAACCCCACTTTCTGTTCCCATTTTCACACCCTAAAACACACAACCACAAAAACACCAGCACTTAAAGATCAGAAAATTAAAAATGGTGTTGGTCAGCCAGTTAACATAGCATTTTGGAAAACAGCTTGTTTAAAACTTTTTACATTTTAATTAAAATTTAAATATCTCCCTCTCACCTCAGGTGTAACGGCCCCAGTAAATGAAGTAAGGGGTTTGTTCCAGGCACTGACAGATGGAGGCTGGAGAGGGCTGATAGGTCCAACTATAATAGCAAGACAAATACGATAACCATCAGATGCAGAACTGTTACCATGTTGTTAAAATAATCAAAGAACAAATATGTGTCAAGAAAAAACTCACTGGTTTTAAATTAATTGGTCTTTATTAATGGCTATGAACAGTTTCTTAAACTAAAACGGCAAGTTATGTAAACATGGCTTTAAGGCGAGGAACTTACGTTTTTTGACATCAGAGAGAACAGTGGAGCCAGCCACCTTGTTCTCCCACAGTTCTGTACCCAGGGTGTTGTGTGTTTGACTCTTGGCAGGGAAGTCTACAGGTGAGGGGGCCAGAGGTGCCACAGCACCCTCAAGAGGCTGGGTTGAGCTAGTACTCTGGTTAGAGGCAGGCAGGTTGTGCTGCGACACAGAGATAGCTGGCTGTGGTTGAGGCTGCTGAGGGACAGACTGGGTTTGTGGAGCTGGAGCTGATGGTTGCTGCTGCTGTTGCTGCTTTTTGGCAAATCGCGGAGGGAGTTTAGAACCGCCACCTCCCCTGCCCTTCTCACCAGAGCCCTTTTTACTCCAGTTCTGCACAGCATAAGGACAGATGCAGAAGACATCGGATGAGATGATTTCTTGTGTACCAATTGCCTCGATGCAATGCACGGGACTAAAGACATTCCCTCCTTTCCTCACCTGTGCAGTCTGCTCTTCTTTCTTCCTTCGTTCCTCATCCTGCAAACGTTTCTGCTGCTTCCGTGAAACAACCTCAGTGAACCCATCATCGTTCGTGTTTGACTGAGGGTCCTCCAGTGTCGTGACCTCTGGGTGGTCGTCAATGATCACTACACCTGGGGAAGGGCGGAAAGAGGATAAATGAGTATCCAAAAAAAAAAAATTTGCAAAATTATTCAGTTTACCAATATTAAAACCAAGTTATTAAATAACAGAATTGTAATATTGAAGCTGTACTTGCAAAAAGATTTTTACTAAATATTACTTAATTTTGTGTTAACTTTTTAATTCATGTTATGAATATGAAAAAAATGTTGCTACAAGGTGCATCAAAAACACAAAATTATTTAACACTAACTGGCATAATTGTTGAGATCGAACTGAGACAAAGCATTTTCTTTCTCTTTGGGTTTTTTGACAGCTTGTTTTGCTTCCTCTTTCCGGCGACTGGGCGCTGGGTCCTTTCCAACTTTCTGACCTGTACTGGCCTGACCAGCCTCTGCATTCTGACCAGCAGCACTGCAGGAAACAGAGAAAATATTAGCTCAGTAATAAATTAGAATCTGAGGGTTGTTGGGGGAAACAGCAAGATAAAAGTAGTTAGTGTGAGAGACAGTCTAAAAATACATGTCTATTTGGAGGGCTGTTAAGACAAATTCACACATGTGACCCTGGACCATAAAACCAATCTTAAGTCGGTGGGGTATATTTTTAGCAATAGCCAAAAAATATAGTCAAAATTATAGATTTTTCTTTTATGCCAAAAATCTGTAGAATATTAAGTAAAGATCATGTTCCATGAAGATATTTTGTAAATTTCCTACCGTAAATATATAAAAACGTAATTTTTGATTAGTAATATGGATTGCTAAGAACTTCATTTGGACAACTTTAAAGGCAATTTTCTCAGTATTTAGATTTTTTTGCACCCTCAGATACCAGATTTTCATATAGTTGCATCTCGGCCAAATATTGTCCTATCCGAACAAACCATACATCAATGGAAAGCTTATTTATTCATGATGTATAAATCTCAATTTCAAAAAATGTACGCTTATGACTGATTTTGTGCTCCAGGGTCACAAATATGGAAACCAATACCGCAGAAATTTAAAAATAAATCAAATAGATAGATAAATAAATATAAAAAACAGGAAACTAAAAAATAAATAAAATAAATGATTGAATAAAAAAAATATAGGGAATGGGTAATAAAAATTTGACCCCTGAATTTATTTATTCCTTTTTTATTTAAGTATTATATTAATTTTTGTATTTTGTTTACATTTATTTTTATTCTTTTTATCTTTTATTTACTTATTCTCTCATTTATTTTTATATGTATTTATTCATGCATTCATTATTTTTTGTAAATTTACTTATTCTCACATGTATTTATTTCCAGATTTATTTATTCATTTAATTATTTTTCTTTTCCGTGTGCAGCATGGAAATGAGGGAGGCGGGAGTAGGGAGTGGAACGTAAGATTTCACGATAAACTTGACCTCCCCTGACGGTTAGTATTATCGTTTAAAATTTAATTATCATCAAAACCGTGTTTGATTATCACGATTTTGAAAACTCGCAGTAAATCCTGTCCAGCAAGCATCAGTCTGACGCAGAAGCAGCAATGTTGTTGTTGTTTTTTGCACGAGACAAAATGGTGGAAGGCAGTGACAGCACTCGGGAGATTTTTCAGCCATCTAAGAGAACCAAATCGGTGGTCTGGTCGTATTTAGGCTTTTACAAGAGTCCTGAAGGCAATTAATCGAGGACGGTCACCCTGTCTGCTGATCTTGCAAGAAGAAAGTCGCTGCAAAAGGGGGAAACGCATCAAATTTGCTCAGTCATCTTCGTGACCACCACCCACTGTTATAGCGAATGCAAGGTAACTTTTACCTCAATACCAAAACTAACTCTGCAAATAATTGGACAAAAAATATTGACTAGAGATTAAATATTTCGTTATCTCACTTATAATTAACGCAAAGCTTCCATGAAGAAAGTTCTCAGCAAGTGGCTTTTGAGCCAAGATGAATGAACGTTCGAACTATTAAGGTTGACATTTAAGGGATAATTTATTGTATATTCATAGTTAACTTATTACACAGATTTTTATTTTGTTTACCTATAATAATATATAAATACAGGGATTTGAAATATTGAATTGAGATTAATGTTTTGAAATCTTACCTGTTTATAAATTCATTATGAACAGTGTACAAAACAATCGTCAGGACAATATGATCACTACAGCAAAATTATAGTAGTATTAATACTAAAATCCTCTGATTTCATTTTCAATACAATAAAAAAACTGAGACGCAAGACGGCAAGCTGCATTTGAATGAAACGAAGAGAGCACGTCTGCGCAAATAAGCGACATGGGGCGAATTCCCAAAACAGGAAGTTGAGCATCCCTTATGCCCACTCCATTCCAAAAGGGGAGAGACCCTGAAGTGTGTCTTTAAGGGTAAGGGCAGTACTGTCTCGTAAAGCGTTTGGACCTCCCTCGGCGAAGGGAATGGACTGACCAAATGTACCTTGACAACGCCTGCGCGTTGGCGTGAAGCCATGCAGTACTCCATCAGTGGTTTGTTGCAAATAAATATTATATTTTATTCAAATTATTGTCTAATTGTTATTTTACTAGTAAACATTTTTAAAATAAATTGCTTACATACCGCTTCAATCATATTTCTATCCTGACGAAAAATATGTTGTCTACATTAAAATAAAGACAGATTTAATTAGCCTATTCTACTTACGTTTGTGTTGAAATCAACCACAACTTTGCTTTAAAAAGCATCATAAGATCTCCTAACCGAAGATCACATGTTCACTAACGGAAATCACATTGTGTATATATATATATATATATATATATATCTAATTTAAATTAATATTTTAGGGCTTCATGTTTAATGTTAATTACTTGTTATGCTAAAAAAAAAAGGCATAGAGCTGCTATTGTATTTGTTGTTTTTTCAAATATAAACACTTATTGAAATGTTTTCAGGGGTGTATCAGTTCTTTTGAACATTTCCAGCATTTTTTAACAATACCGTGATAATCGTGATACTGTGATCATTTTGGTCACTATAATTGTGATATGAAATGTTCATACCGTTACATCCTAGAAACGAGGGAAAGTGGTTCCTGGCGGAGCTCCGTCAATCATGGTGAGAGCTCACACAGAAGTGACAGACAAACTAATGATAGAGATCGGGCGAGTTTGGGGTTAACTGGAGAGCTGGCAATATATCTTCCCAGATCACATTAGGATGTAAATTATTTATGTATCGGGAATCATCTACTTCCAAAAAACGAAATTAAGCTTCAATTTTCCTTTTTAGTTCAGGGTGGAAAAAGAAATAAACAGATGAATATTCGATTTCTACCACGTGTGGGCGGGAATTAAAACGACCCGTTTGATGATGGTGTCAGCCGAAGATCAGCCGTCTCAGTTTTCCGCACCAGTATCACGCAGCAGAATAATAGTCCTCAACTGCTGCAGTTGTATGGATTCTTAAAACATTTATTGCAACTACATTTAATCTATTTTCATCAAACAAACAGGCTAATGAATAACTCGACACAACTCATACCGGGGCAGAGTCTAGACAGGGCTTTCTTCGGTGTAGATATAAATTCTATTCTTTGCATCAGTTGGGCATGGCAGGGTATGATATGACAACTGTCATAGCCTACCCTGGTCCCCCAGTAAGTTTGTTTGTTTAATTAAGTAATTAATTAATTTGTTTCAAAAGAAATATTTTAAACACTAAGACAAAAAGGAAGAATAATAAATTGGCTTGGGTATAAATAGACCTATGTTCACACAAAAACTGTCATTCTGACTGACAACCGGAGAACAACAGATATTAAATAGCCACTGTTAGAGTTATATAATGTAGTCTTGTGTTTTATAAAAATTTATTATAATTGATATGATATCTCAAAAAGATAAACACTTGTGCGCGGCGTGAGCTGCTGCACACTCGCACTGCAAAGCAAGATTTTCATAAAATATAATAACTCTCCATTTCGGTTTGTTTCTCACCAAACCCTAAGTATACCTTCAGAATGCTTGGAATAAACGCCACAAGATTCATAGGATTATTTTACGACAGATATGAATCCACTTAAAAAAAAAAAAAAAACTAAAGTCACCATTCTCTGCCATTAAATTGGCAAGTGCGAGCAGGACATTTTTATAAGCCTTTAGAACAACATTAAGGCGAGTAGTCACTCTAGTTCACACGATTCCCATAAATTGCGATGGGTTAAATAAACTCAATAAGCAGACAGTCAAGCGCAGACCAGTATTGAAGTGCACAGGAAATAAGTAGCAGTCATATTTAAAGCATATATTAATGTTTAAATTAATATTGAGTACTGATTTTTTTTCCCCATCGAGGGGAAATAATTTAATACTCTCATTTATAGTTATATGGTAAAATGTATATTTTTAATTGTGTAACGTTACGTTCAAAATAACTACAAAATGTCATGCCTTTGAAAAATAAAGAGAACAACAGAATGCGCTGCTTTAGCGCGTCTCGATCTCCTTGAGCATCTTTCTGGTGCATGCCACAAACATGAAACACAGGGAATACTCGTCTTTTAAAAGGCTTCATTTAGATTATTTTACATTAAATGTATCATATAATTCACTTTGGAATAAATCACAGTAGGCCAATGTATCATGATTTAAAAAAAGCGACTTTACAGTCTGGATATACTTTAGGCTATAGCAAATTATTTTTCGGACCCACTATCACTTTAAGAACAGCTGGTCTACACAGAAGAAAGACCTATCTGTCTCTGCCCCGGTACGAGTTGTGTCGAGCTATTCATTAGTCTGTTTGATGAGAAAAATATGAAACTGATAAAATGGGTTATTATTCTGTACAACTGCAGCAGTGGAGGACTATTATTCTGTGTGCGCGCCTCTGAGAAATGCAGGAGCAAAGGAAGCAAAGTTTCCTTACTTTAGCGAAGGAAAACCAGTCTCCTCTCGGCTTACATCGAAATCCTCTGACATTCTACTTTACAAATCCTCGTTTTGTACTACTAATTCGTGACCGCTGTTTTGTTTTTGTTCTCTCTCCGCGTTCGTCACTAATCACGCAACGCATACGTGCTGCGTCATCCGCCGGAACGCCTTCCGCGTATGACAGAATACTGGAAGAAATAGAAAAGTGTTTATTACGTTTGAAATATGGATATTTATCTTACAAAAATGAATGGATTTGCTACAGGAGGCCTTTATTCACCTCCCGGAGCCATGTGAGGGACGTTTTATTACGGATGCGCGCACATTATTTCACGTCTTCTGAACTGTTGACAACCAACACACGCTTACCCCCATTGAAAGGCTTGGAGGGGCCAGGACAATTTTAATATAACTCTGATTGGATTCGTCTGAAAAAAGAAAGTCCACATACACCTAGGATGCTTCGGGGGCGAGTTAGTAAAACACCAGGGCTAATTTATGTTTGGGAACGAAACCTTAATAAATAAATTCAGGATTCAATTATTACAAATGAACTATATTGGTTTTTATCAAGTAATTTATTTCTTTATTTTCCTGTTATTACATTTATTTTTTTATTTGGCTAAAGAATTTTTATTCACTTTATTTTTTTCATTTATGAAGGTTTGGTCCTCATAAAAAGGTGTGGGAATATCATACGCAGCTTGAATCAAAACAAAGCTCATTAAAAAAAAAAAAAAAAAAAAAAGAAATCAAAAAAAAAAGTGCGGGTGAACTCAAGGTCCTAAGGCCACTATAAATAAATGCCTGAATAATAGAAGTGATTGCCATGAAATGAAGTTTAGAAAAGCATGAAAGAGCACTGTTTTTCCACAGTGTCTGAAGAAAACGCGAGTTGTTCTTGCCTAAAACAACTGTTGTGGACAGCTATGAGGCTGTTATGTTTTCATTAGGGTGTTCTGGGTTTCTTGGTGGCCCAGGTGTAAGAGTACACCCTCATTCTGGTCCCTAGCTATAGCTTTGGTTTCCCTCAAACGGAAGTGTTTGGTTTTAAATTTAAGAATTTTTTCCAGTTTTGTTCTAAACTTTAATTCTTTAAGGCAGAATGATTTGTCCAATTGTGTTCCTGTATACCTAGCTGAATGTTTCAAGTAATTTTGAGGAACTTGATTAAGCTGGTTTAGGTGTTTAAGAACTGTTGCTGAACTCAACAGGACATTGGCCATCCAGGAGCAGGACTAGGCACTCTTGAAGTATAAGCAAAGTGGTGCCTGCCTTAAACAAAGGATTTCAAACTCAGCTCCTGGAGGGTCACTGTCCCACAGTGTTTAGCTCCAACACATCTGCCTGAAAGTTTCTCGCACTCCTAAAGACCTTGATTAGCTGGATCAGATGTGTTTAATTAGGGTTAGAGCTAAATCCTGCAGGACAGTGGCCCTCCAGGAGCTGAGTTTAACAGCCCAGCTTTAAACCATAACAGATGTGTCTCACCTATAAACAGCAATAGCAAAACTCAGACTCTTTGCTTCCTGGGACAACACAGTTCAGGACTCACCCCCTGCGTCCTGATTTGGCTCCAGATCCTCCCCTTCTCTCGCTCTTGCCTGCAGGGTACCCTCGACCCATTTTAGGCCCGCTATTTCCTCGGCGGTTCTGTCGATCCACAGGCCGCTGGCTAGAGAAGCTCCTCTTAGCTACCGAGGTTATCTCCCGTTTAGAGATTGCCACACTTTCTGTGGGTGATTTGCTCTGTCCTCCAGAGATCTGTGTGGGCATAGAGGAGGAAGTAGTAGTGGTGTAAGTCACAGCTGCTTCAAGTTGCTTCTTGTCCTCTCGCTCTCTTCTTTCGTTGAAGTCGCTACTCTCAGAGGCCGTCTCCCACTCCTCATTGGCCTGGTCAGAAGAGTTCTGATTGGACAAGTCAGGTGATTTGCTGCCAGCAGCAACTACAGTGGTGGCTCCCATTTCAGGAACAACTGTCTCTGTGACAGGAAGCTCAGGGGGAGTTACATCAGGAGTGAGAGAAGGTCCTGTACTGGTATCAGCCACTCCCTCAGGCAAAGTGACCAGCGTTCCTGGAGCTTTGGACCGCGTTGGTGAGACCGATGTAGGTACTGGCACACCAGGAATAGCTTCCACAGCAAACACTGCTGCCTCACGTTCTTTAAGCCTCCGAAATCGTGGGGGCTTGTCCTGTCTGGGAGGACGGGCTGCCCTTGGCCTCCGGGGCCTCTCCCGTATGTTTTGTCCTCCCTCTCCGATCTTCTTGTTGTCATATTTGGTGTGCCGTCTTTCAGAGGGGGTGCCATCAGTGCGCGAGGTCTCTGCTTCCTCTGGCCAAAAGGTCTCCATGGGCTTTGAGGGCCACTGTGAGGCCTCTTTTACAGGGGCCCGACGGAAAGGAGCAGATCTGTGGCCACCTCGTTCCCTGCTACCACCTCGCCTGCTGTGAAATCCTCCCTTGCCTCGGCGTGTGGCCTCACCCTTTAACAGAAAACCCGGTTTGGGTCGTCCATCCTCATCTCGAGACCCAGGTTTTTCAGAAAGATTTCCGGCTGCAAATCCAGAAGCAGATTTAGAGGAGCGAGATTCCGGCAGCTCGCGACAAAGAGGTCTGCTCGGTTTGGAGCTGGGCTCACGATCTGATGCTCCAGTGTCACTGGCAGATTCTCTGCCTTCACTTTCAGAGTCTGTGTCCGAGCCTCGTCTGCGTCTGCGCTTAGGCAAGACTTCAAAATCTGAGCTCTCGCTACGGGTTTCACTCTCTTCTCTGCAGCGGAAACTAGCTGACCCTGTGGCATTTAATGGCAAGTCCAAGCGTGACCGTGGCTCTCTGTACGGGTAGTCCCCTCGATTTCGACCACGGCTACCTCTGCCCCTCCCACCATAGCTGCCTCTGTAACTTCGGCCACGGGAATAGTACTCTCCCCGACCACGGCCTTTAAAATCAGAAGGCCAGTCCTTCTCTCTTTCCACATCTCTTTCCCTCTCTCGGTCTCTTTCTCTGTCTCGCTCCCTCTCGTCTCTGCGGTAAGCTCTGGGAGGGAGGTTGGACTCTTTGCGAGATGGTAGTTTGGGTTCAGGACGTTTGTCATTAGATGGAGGCTTGTCTGGTTTATCCTCAGTAAGACATGCAGCTGTAGGACATGCAGTTGTCTGCAGATCTCTGGACTTTGTTCCACCAGTTGCTACTCCCACTTCAGGTTCTACCACAATTTTCTTACCATCACCAGAGGGCTTCGGTCCATCAGACACTGCTACAGCAGCTGAAGTAACACCTTTGGGAGCAGCACCCTCTTTTTTGGATCGTTCCCATCGTTCGTGTTTCTCTTCTTTCTCTCTTCTCTGTTCCCTCTCTTCCTTCATGTCTCTCAACACAGGTTTCTTAATAGGTCCAGATCTCCTCACTGGCCGCTCCCCTCCAGGACCCTCTCTCCTTCCAGATCCGGATCCACGGGAACCCCAGCGCATCTCTGACTTCTGCTTGCTGGGTGCAGGTAAAGTAAGCTTGTCAGTTTTGTGCATACCATCATTAGCCACAGGAGGAGTGGAACGGCTGTTGATCACAGACCCTTGTCCAAAAGGCTCCTTTCTGGACTTGTCCTCTAGTCTTTCCACAGTATCAGGGAAGTCCAGGGTTTTCTGTGCTATGGTAAGTCCTTCAAATCTGGGCTCTTCCAGTTTCAGAGAGTGACTGGAGCCTTGAGAGATACTCAGTTTCAATACAGCCTGTCCAATGGCTTCAACCTCATCTGCACCAGAGAGGTTAGCCTCCTCAGGTTCAAAAGAAGGGATGACTGGTGCTCGGTCAGTCTGTAGGAGACATGGAACCTCTTCCGAGACATGACTAAAAGAAGACAAGGTTTCAGATGAATCCCTGAAGAAGTCGCTCTTGCTCCGGGGCTCAAGTGGGCTATGGTCCCGAGGGTAGACACCTGATAGACCTCTATCCAGCTCCAGACCAGCATCCAATCTATTTTAAGAGGAAAAGGGGAAAAAAGGTCTTAATACTTGATCAACAACAGGGTATCTACAGATATGAACAAGTTAAGTTTAGGACTTTAAGACCTTTTTAATACCACTGTATTTGAAATTTAAGACCAAACCTGTAATGGAAATACACATTATATTACATAGGTTAGTAAATTAACGTGTTTAATGTAAAAAGAAAAAATATCATCGCTGTTATTGCTATTTCTTATACCATTACCAGTGCTAGGGTTGGATCTGTTTTTTTTTTTTTTCCTCGTACTTATAAAAAAAATTAAAAATTCCCCCCAAAAATTATGGATTGGCCATTAGAATAGAAATAGAATAGAGAGTGCAAATGTTAGAGGGTCAAGGGAGTTTTAAACTAAATAAAAACAAGCAGATAAAATTAGACGTGCATCTAGAATAGCGGAATGCTAGAGTCTAGAGGCAATCAACATGGGTCAAAATCTGAAGTAACTAAAGGACAAGTCTTCCAGAATGAAAATTCTGTCATTTCCTCACCGCCACCGTTCCAAACCTGTATGAGGTGTGTGAATTTAACACGGTTTGGATAACAAATTTTTTTTTTTTTATTAATCTCTTTTATGTTACAGAAGAAAGGAAAATCATACAGGTTTGGAACAACTTGATGGTGAGTAAATGACAGAATTTTCATTCTGGAAGTGAATTTATCCTTTAACTACTTGTTTGTTGAACAAAAATCCATGTAACATCTGCAATCATGAAAATATTCAGCAAAATAGATCCCTTGTCAGATGTTACTTCCCTACAAGTTAGAAAAAAACAATAAAAAAAAACATTTTTTTTACTCAGTCGTTGTTATTCGCGTTTCATGTGTGCCATTACGCTATTTGGTCTACAGAGACAGGCAGCACGAGCAAAATTCTAGCATTTTGTCAGACACTTGCCACTAGGGATGTAAGATACCGGTTGATGATACGCATGATAAAATTCCGACGGTTAGTAGTACCGTTTCATATTTGAATTAATAAAACCATATTGATTCCCACGAGTTGAACAACTCACGATAACAAATACTGTCCAGTATAAGCACAGTTTTCAGTAACGGTGAGTGAAAACAGGGTGGAAAAGCTGGGAGGGTTTTAAATGAGTGCTAAGGGAATTATACAAATTAATATGAATTAATTAATTATATGTACCTCTGAAGGTTCTGACGGTCTTCAGAAACGATTCGATGGCATTATGTTTTCATCTTTGCTCCATGTAATGCCTAAAGGAAGTGTTCTTAAATCGCAATACTACTTTGTCCACGGAGGTTACAGGAAACAGCTTTTCCATAAGCGCCACCTAGTGTCAGTGAGTGGATTTACAGAGACTTATATTTACATTCAGTCTGTGTGCAGTTTCTGTCTGGCCAAAAACGGACCGAATTTGCATGCCCTTGATGAAAAACAGTCTTATGTGGATTCTACACATTTAAACGATTCAGATAAGTTATTTAGAATTATTTATGGAGCAGATAAAATCCATATAATCATTTATTAATCAATTATAATTTTGACATATCTTTTCTTTATTTAAAAGCTGAAATGTGAGGTTTACCTTTTTATGAAACTTTTTTTTGAGCATTATTTGAACATTTACATTAGATATTAGAACATGCTATTAGATAAACTTGTCAGTCATGTTGTCATTTAAAATAATTGGTAATGTTATTGTTTTAGTGATTATGCAAACAAAAAGTCATTTTATTTGTTTGTTGATTTTTAAATTTAAAACTTGAGGTGATTTATGTGTTGGTACCTTTTGAACATCTCCAGCACATTTGAACAAAAAACGTGATAATATGTAAACTAGGGTGGGCAAAAAAAAAAAAAGGATTTCCAATTAATAAGTTTTTAAATGACGTCGATTCGCTAACGATTCTTCAAAAAGCCTCGAATCGATCGTTTCGCATTCTATTGCAGCACACATTTAAAATCAAAGATCTGAGTAACGTGAATCTTACATTAGGCTCTCAATAGATGAACCCTTATTTACCTGCGCGATGTACAACAGAAAGCCTGTCATCATTCAGCACTATCATGCCATACGCGGCAATGCTCAGGTGAAATGCTATAGTAATACTATAAATCTGCGGAAGCATTTGATACCACGCAACAGGCGCATGATTTCCGCAATGAATGAATGGCAGATGGCGTGGAGCGGAGGACGTCGCCGGGGTTTTCAGCTTCGGCGTCTCAATATATGAGGACATGAACTTCATCTCCCGTTGCTCTGTGAGTCACTTCATTAGCATTTACAGTTTCATTTGAGAAATCTACCATCATATCACATACACACCAGCTGGAAGTTCTTCACGGCAACCGTCAAAATAAAAGTTTAGTTTAACGTTCTAGTGTCTGAATATATTACTATTTAGCAGTCTTAAGACTCAATGCTACTACTACTAATAAATATTGATAAATATTTATTTTTAAAGGAATAATCACATCTGCTTTCTTTTTAATTTTAACAGTAAACCCCTGTTGTGCAGGACTTTGTTTGCCAAAAAATAAAAGGGTTAATTTTCATTTGATTAGGATAAATTAAATGAATGTTTTATGCCTTCATCTGATTACCTGAAAAATTAAGAACATTTTATAGGGCTTTATTGTTTAATAAAGGACCCTATACAAAAAAAAAAAAAGAATAGGTTTAAAATAAAGGCATGTGGTTCTTAATTTCTTTTTAATAATTCACCATTTGTAAACTGATGTTAACGGTTAATTTTTTAGAAATATCAATAGCATGTGTATTAAAACTATATTCACTGAATGTAATCAAAAAATCGAGAATTGAATCGAGAGCTTGCGAATCGAAATCTAATCGGGACATCTGAATCGATACCCAGTCCTACTGATAACTGTGATAATTTTGGTCACTATAATCGTGATAAGACATTACATCCCTAACTTGCACTAACCCATTTAAAGTCCCCATGAAATCTAAAGTATGAAGGTTCATACCTTCACTAGTATGAAGGTTAACCTTAAGCGGCATTTAATACACCGAGCCATATGAGCCAGATGAATCGCCTTAGAGATGAATGCGATATTGCCTAATTGTCAGTGAACTACGGCTATGTGTAGTATATTCTGCTCCATCTGAAAGCACGTGATGGGAGATTTACTACTAATCACAGAACCAACTTTACTGACGAGATGCGCATGACAAACGCATGCGATTAATTGCAGCCTAATGGAAAACTTGTGAACAGTGTTTATTCAAAATAGAAATCTTTTCTAACAATATAAGTCTTTACTAACACTTATATTACACATCCTTGCTGAATAAAAGTATTAATTTATTGGAAAAAAAAAAAATCCTATTGACCCCAAACTGAAAGTAGTGTATTGTTTAATAAAGGATTTCCTTTAAATAAACGATGGTCTTTTAAATCTTTATTCAAAGAATCAGCTAAAAATAAATAAATAAAATGAAACAGCACAATGTTTCCAAAATGAATATATAGCTAAACTGATTCTGAGAATCATGTGACCCTGAAGATGGAGTAAATGAATCATCAGCTTTGCATCACAGAAATACATTATATTTTAAAGTATATTAAAACAGAAAAACCATTCTACCGTAATACCAGTAATATGCCAAGATTATCTGTTGTTTTGTATTTTGATCAAATACAATGAGCTGTGGCAAACGATATGCAATGTGTAAAACATTAAATAGTACTGGTTCCTCAAAACTTTTCCATACGTCTTCTGTTGTAACAGAAAGTGGCTAGCAGAAAGAGCCTCACATGGCGCTAGTTATATATCATTTATATGGTCAAGAAATGGATTTATGGCAGCTAGCACTGTATAAACACTTTGGTATTACTAGCAGAATTGAATCCATAGATCCAAATATATTTAGAATAGTCAAAACGTAGATGTAGTCTTTGTTTTAAAGTACTACGTACCAAAGTAAATGCCTTTTTTTTTTTTTTTTTTTTTTTTTTTTGTGTTCAATGCACTGTTTTATTGTACGTAATACTTGCAATACTTCTGAAGCAACTTAGAAAACATTACACCTACTGAATACACTGACTAACTTGTAGTATCTTTGGAATAAAGAGCTTTAGAATGTTAAAAACCTATGGGGAAAAAAAAAACACTTATACCCATCCCCACAACGCAGTATGGTTCGTGATCTCACACAGCTTCTGACAGTGTGCGCAACGAGACACACGATGTATAACCATTATCACATTGGAAACAGATGGAAGGAAATCCGGGAAATACAGAGTGAGAGAAAAAAAAATCAAACCTGCTTAAAAACCCAGCAACACAACTGTAGCGGTGCAACTTTACAACAGCAACACTGCTTTAACAAAAAGCAAAACAGCAAGACTTATTTTACATCAAAACAAAAATTATAAAATGCTGTCTAATCGCTCTCACGGTACTTTGATGTTACCAGAGAATGGTCTGTGCAGTGCTGCTTCAAGTCAAACACCTATTGTGTTTTATTAGGATATCCACAACAGTTCTTCTGTGGCTTTATAGGTAATATTTCATGTACACAATTGAGCAAAATCAGACAATATTGTGTCTAAAATATACCACAATACTAACTTCTTATTATTGAATTGTTGTAAAAAAATATCACATTTGCAACTGGTCAGTGCTCAAAAAATGCTGAGAAATCCACTTTATGTAGCTACACGAGTGTTGACTGATAAACTGTCTGAAAGGAAAAAAAACCACAAAAAACGAAAAGTCAGTTTTAGAGAAGAAGACAAAAAAATAACACTGACTTTCAAAGTTGCTACTTTCTACTTCGAGGACCTTGATAGAAATGTAGTGGAGTGAAAAGTACAATATTTGTCTTTCAAATGTAGTGAAGTTAAAGTCATAAGTTCCCAGAAAAAATAATACTCAAGTTAAAGTACAGATACTCAAAAAGTGTAATTAAGTACAATACTCAAGTAAATGTATTTAGTTACTGTCCGCCTCTGCATTTAAGTACCCAGTTCCTGCAATTTTGCAAATTTGCAGTTTATTCCCGTGGAAAGTTTCCAGTCTTGAAAATTCCCGGAATTTTGCAACCCTAATAGGGAATGATTCAGACAGCGTAAATATGCTTTCCCTTGGGGCAAAAGAAGTCTGGTTTCACATTGTGCCATGCAAGCTGCCGTAGCGCACACAGTTTGCTCTAGTCCAGAGGCACAATAGCACAGAGCGGATCATATGCGTTAATCGGCACAGTCCAGAACAACATAGGCCCCATTGATTCTACACAGAATGCAATTTATAGCGATATAGATGAGATTAGGAGGAGAAACAGTTAGACAAACAGCACTAAGATGTATAAGAGATAACACTGGTGGCATGCACCAACATAACACAATTTCCAAACTACACATCCGCAGCATCATTATAACATGTAGTACACCAAGAACGCTGGGCTAAAGGCACTTCAGTGGACCTTTTATGTGGCTAGGAGGCTGGTCAGCAAGCTAGTGCGGACCTGTTTATGCTACGCATTCTTGATGATGCGGCGTTACCGGGGGAAAATAAAAATGCTTCGTCTGTACAGATGAATTGTAAACTATTTAAGACCCACTGAATCTGAATTTAAGACATTAAGACTTAAGTCCTTTTTAAGGAAAACTAAGAAATTTGTACTATTTTTGTTCTAAAACCTCTAAAAAACAGCAGTCTCTCACCTTGTCTCCTTGCAATCTTCACGCCCTTTAATGGTTGCAGAAGAGGGCAGGGGCTCTGTTGAGGGATATGGGTCAGAACCCCAGACCATCCGAGGCTCACTAGGAACTCTGTGTTCTCTGATTGGTCGGGTCAGATGATCAAAAGTGTCTGATCCAGAGCTGCTGTTGTCTGTGGGCTCTCGTCGTACCAGTTGTTTAGGAGGCATTCTCCCTGGTATTGAAATACAAAAATTACTACGACTTAAAACAGACCACACATATAGAACTCGGTGTAAAAAAAAAAAAACGATGGAATTTAAATTGTCAGATGTAATGTTTTGGTGTAATGTATAGTGACTATAAATAAAAATTGGCAAAACTAAGGAGGAAAAACTGAATTAGATTAAAACAACATTGAGTGAAAATGTGTTACTGCATCTTGTAAATGTGTTACAGTGCATGGTTTTGTTACCAAATTTCTAGAAAGGAAAACAACTTTAGTTTGCAAGACACACCGGGGTGCATAGGAGGCATGTCTATAGGTGGCCGCCCAGACATCATACGAGGATCCATGTAAGACTGCATCATTAGCCAGCGTGGGTCAAAGCCCATTGAGGCAAGGTGTTGGTGGTGGGGGCCGAGAGGTTGGTATAAGGATCTGTGCTGAGGGGGAACTGAACCCCCTGAGGGAGAGACTGGACCCCCTCCACCCTGCTGCTGCTGTTGCCACTGTTGTTGTTTAAGCTGTTCCTAAAGAATTTAAGAGAATACAAATTACAATTCTAGTTTATCATCCAGGTTCCAACTAACATTTATGCTTAAAGCCATAACAATGTGTGAGCACCTGTTGTCTAAGGAACCTGGGTGGTAAAGACTTCTGGAACTGTTTTGAATATCCAGAGCTGACAGAAGAGCGAACAGCAGTCCCAGTGTCTCCCTCATTTTCCAGTTTAGTCGGAAGAGGTGCATCTTCGCTGACAGAATGATCGAGTCTGGATAAAGACAACTGAGGCTCCTCAACTAAAAGAGATAAAAAATGAGACCATTTAAAATCTAAAACTAGCACACTGCATTAAAAAAAAAAAAAAAACAGATCGGCAGATACTTTTACCCAAAGTGACGGGGAATCGACCATGACCTTGGCGTAGCTAGTGTCATGCTCTATTTTTTCAGATACACTACAGGAAAAGTCCATCCAATTATTCAAAATATGCATCAAACCAGGTAAGCTTCATTTAGATTCTTGTCACACTTACTTTGGTTGGTCCGAACCAGAGTTTCGAAACCCTACCACAATTGGTCTATTTTCACATTGTACTTTAGGGTCTGAATTAAGGTACGTTCATGTCATCTACATAAGCTGCAGCTGAAATATTTGAGATTCTTTAGATTTACAACCAAAATGTCAACTGTATAAGCAAATCAACTGCACCCCAAGCTAATTTTTTAATGCTCTTTAGAATTTTAATAGCTTATATGATTTCTATTTTCATTCATTTACCTCTGGGCTCCTCAGCACTGAAGTAGTCTCTCATTGGTTGTCTCTCCACCTGTCTATGCACCTCCTCTGTTACAGCAGTATCAACCTTGCTTTGGGGTTCTGGGGCAGTCCTGTGGACAGGAGGGCTAGGTTGTCGGGAAACAAATTGTGGCACCTCCTCCACAGTGGGCTCTGTCCTTTCATGGGTTGGCATGGGAGGGCAGGGTTGTTGTGCAGGGGAAGGTGGTGGTTGAGGCTGAGGGGGTGGAGTTTCAGCAGGTAGTTTAGGCACAGTTTCAGTCACTTCCTGGTGATCACCATGGGCTTGCGTAGTTGGTTTAGTAGTTTCTGTAGTCGAAGGCCGTCGTTTCTCCTCCAGTTGTTTTAGTTTCTCTTTGCATGCAGCAAGTCTCTGTTCTTCCATGCGGCGTTCCTCCTCCTCACGCCGTCTGCGAGCACGTTCTACTGCTTCCGACAGCTCTGACTGCTTCTTCCGTTTCTGTCGCCACGCTTCCGTTTCCTCCTCACCAGCAGGGGGTGCTGTACTAGGTAGCTTTGTAACACGGGGGCCACCACTTCCCACAGAACGTCCAACAGTTTGGCCCTACACAAAACCACAATGAAGCAAAAATAGGAAAAAAAGGCAACTTTGTCAAATCAGAGAGAGGACAACTCTTCTAATGCACGCCATACCTGTTGGTCTTGTGGAGGTACCATCTTGCTATAATGGACAATATTGCCAGGTGAGGTAGCCCTGAGGCCTCCACTTTCTGCCCATGAGCTCTTGCGGTCACGCCTCTCCTCTTCTCCTTCCTTCCATCCCTCCTGAATATCAGCGTTTCTTGACCTCATGCGATCAACTTTAGTCATCCACTGCCTGCGTTTCAGCAAGAAAGTTTTGAGGGCCAATGTTCATTATGCCCCAAAACATTTTGTATGAAATAAAAACAAGTCAAAGATGAGTGCTTACCAGTTATTGCCTTTCTCCTTAGCAGAATGGTTCTCCTCATCATCACTAAAGTTCAGTTTCTCAGTATAGTCAACTTCCATTTGAGCACCTAATAAGACCAAAAATGGTGATTATATTAACAAATGGTTTAAAAATAAAATTAAAGTGGAAATACCCATTAACCCAATGTATTACAAAATTCATAATCACTTCATCTGATTTTTTCGTATCTTCTGATTTGCTTCCATGACCTTCAGAATATAAAACTATTCATAGCATGAGTAGCCACGGTGAGGACATTTGTACATCTTTATAGCTTTCGAATATTGAATTCTTGAAAAGGGTGAATTTATTATTCTTCCTTATTATTCACAACAACAACAATGAAACGGTGCAATGACAAACTCGCTTAAACATACTTAGAACAAAAATAAGACGGGTGATATACAGAACCCCCGCACATAACATGCATACAAAAATCGATTTATTGTGGCCACAAATTAAGAATTAAACCTACAACTTAATTCATGAATTAAATCTAAATGAGGGAATGAATTAGTACAAATTTGGCAACAATTTAATAAGACGAGTTAAATTAATGGGTTGTGGGACCAAATTCTTATTATGAGGCAACAATATATGTACTCTGTGTGATTGGCTTTCGGCCCTTTGTATTAAACAATGCATACATAAATGATGCCGTTTTATTTATAATTGTTTAAGCAACTTAATTTTACTTGTTTCTAAACATTATTCGAAAAAAAATTTTTCCCAGTCATGTTATTTTATTTTTTATTTGAATAAACGTGCATTAGTAATATTTTGCTCGATGCGCACTCTTGTGGCCTCGGGAGACAAGCCAAAATCTTTTTTCCCGCCTAACTGAAATTATGCTTTTTAAATTCGAATATAATTATAATATTTAAGTACAAAATTTCATTTAGTTTTTCACCATTTGACAGCCTACTACTTACTCTTAATTCACATTACTTCAAATAGACTTTGCTGCTCTGCTATATGGAGAAAACATTTCAGTTGATTTCTATGTTTAAAAAACCATGAACCAAAAAAAAAAAAAATAAAAATAAATAATAATAATAATAATATATAATAATATCTAGTAGTAGTAGTAACACACAGTACCTATCACCACTACACAGTGGGTACGGAAAGTATTGACCCCCTTAAATTTTTCACTCTTTGTATATTGCAGCCATTTGCTAAAATCGTTTAAGTTTTTTTTTTTCCTCATTAATGTACGCACAGCACACCATATTGACAGAAAAAACACAGAATTGTTGACATTTTTGCAGATTTATTAAAAAAAAAAAAATGAAATATCACATGGTCCTAAGTATTAAAGACCCTTTGCTGTGACACTCATATAAACTCAGGTGCTGTCCATTTCTTCTGATCATCATTGAGCTGGTTCTACACCTTCATTTGAGTCCAGCTGTGTTGGATTATACTGATTGGACTTGATTAGGAAAGACACACACATGTCTATATAAGACCTTACAGCTCACAGTGCATGTCAGAGCAAATGATAATCATGAGGTCAAAGGAACTGCCTGGAGAGCTCAGAGACAGAATTGTGGCAAGGCACTGATCTGGCCAAGGTTACAAAAAATTTTTCTGCTGCACTTAAGGTTCCTAAGATCACAGTGGCCTCCATAATCCCTAAATGGAAGACGTTTGGAACGACCAAAACCCTTCCTAGAGCTGGCCATCCGGACAAACTGAGCTATCGGGGGAGAAGAGAATTTGTGAGAGAGGTAAAGAAGAACCCAAAAAAATCACTGTGGCTGAGCTCCAGAGATGCAGTCAGAAGATGGGAGAAAGTTGTAGAAAGTCAAACATCACTGCAGCCCTCCACCAGTCGGAACTTTATGGCAGAGTGGCCCGACGGAAAGCCTCTCCTCAGTGCAAGACACAATAAAGCCCGCATGGAGTTTGCTAAAAACACATGAAGTACTCCAAGATGGTGAGAAATAAGATTTCTCTGGTCTGATGAGACCAAGATAAAACTTTTTGGCCTTAATTCTAAGCGGTATATGTGTGGAGAAAACCAGGCACTGCTCATCACCTGTCCAATACAGTCCCAACAGTGAAGCATGGTGGAGGTGGCAGCATCATAATGTGGGGGTGTTTTTCAGCTGCAGGGACAGGACACCTGGTTGCAATCGAGGGAAAGATGAATGAATGCGGCCAAGTACAGGGATATACTGGACGAAAACCTTCTCCAGAGTGCTCAGGCCCTCAGACTGGGCCGAAGGTTTACCTTCAAACAAGACAATTACCCTAAGCACACAGCTAAAATAAAGGAGTGGCTTCACAACAACTCTGTGACGGTTCTTGAATGGCCCAGCCAGAGCCCCGACTTAAACCCAATTGAGCATCTCTGGAGAGGATCTTAAAAATGGCTGCCACATACGTTTACAATCCAACTGACAGAACTTGAGAGGAGCTGCAAGGAGAATGCCGGAGGAGCCCCAAATCCAGGTGTAGTGACCCAAAACTTGTTGCATCTTTCCCAAAAAGATTCATGGCTGTATTAGTTCAAAAGGGTGCTTTTACTAAATACTGAGCAAAGGGTCTGACTACCGTACTTAGGACCATGTGAGATTTCAGTTTTTCTTTTTTAATAAATCTGCAAAAATGTCACAAATTCTGGTTTTTCTGTCAATATGGGGTGCTGTGTGTACATTGAGAAAAAAAATTAACTTAAATGATTTAGCAAATGGCAGCAATATAACAAAGAGTGAAAAATTTAATGGGTTCTGGCGGATACTTTTCCAGTACCCACTGGGTGCTGTGTGTGTGTATATATATATATTATATATATATATTATATATTATATAATATAATATAAGGGATGAAATGGTTAGAGGTCGATACGATGTATACGGTTTTGCCGATTAATCGGCCCCAATAGTTAATTGAGAACTATAGGTTATCTCAAAATCCATGCCGGATGGTTCATGTGTTTCCGGGTTGCGTCCATTGATGGAGGGCCTGAGAAGGGTATGCTGTAAGTATCAGTGCTAGAGCAGCCTCTGTGTTGAATCATTGACAGCACATGCTTATGTTGTGACACCGTGCCAGAGAGGGAAAGAAACTTCAACTTCGGTGTGTGATACCGGTGAGTTCTAGACTCAGCTCTGCGCTTTTATTTTGATTAGATAACCATCAAGTGTTCAAGATTAGAAGCAGTTCAAGTCTGAGAGTATATATACAATATCCATTTGTATATAATTTTAATGCTATAGCACAGCGGTGGCGAACTCCGGTCCTGGAGAGCCGCAGCCTGCAGAGTTCAGCTCCAAACTAATTGCAAACTCAACTGCCTGTAGCTTCCTAATAACCGTTCAGACTTTGATTAGCTTGTTCAGGTGTGTTTGAATAGGGTTGAAGCAAAACTCTGCAGGGCGGCGGCTCTCCAGGACCGACGTTCGCCACCAAGGATATAGCCGGTGTATATATTTTAAAGATGTGCATCTTTAAGCATGACAGTTGAAATAAAATGGTAACACTTTAAAATAATTGTCCATTTGTAGCATTAAGATTAATGAAAACTGTTTAAGTATTGTTCCTTGTTAGAGTGTGTTCATTTCAAAATTATTATTATTATTATTATTTTTACTACTACTATTAGTATGGTTCAGTACTGGTTTTGTTAAAGCACTATTTTAGTTTTTGTTCAGTATCAATTTTAAAACAATCGGTATCGGCCAGTGTGGTCCAACCTAGCTATCGGTATCGGCAAAATCCACTATTGGTCGACCTCTAGTAACGATTAACTGCGAGCCGGTTGAAAATCTGTTTAAATATGTGACGATTCAAATCGGTAGAGATGCTAAACAAATAGCGATTTATTTAGGGGTAGGAGTTTATATGAATGAATGTCTGAGGGGAACTTACTGTCTTTAGAAAAGTTTAGATGGTATTTTTTCATTCATCTTGCCTCTGTATAATGCATATTAAAGTTCATAAGTGCAGCGCTGCTTTGTTTACAGAGGAAACGCTTTAAGCGCCACCTGCTGGCAGAGAGTGAATCTGCGTCTCGTTCAGCTCGTCTTCGGTTTCATGCAGATATTTTTATGTATAGTTTCACAAAACTGAAGTCAAACCATACTGTTTTTGCTTCAAATTTCGAAACTATACAATCTAAATTAGTTTAAAAACTGCTCATGTTGCACGTATGCAACATCTTTGTTTGGATCATGATTAAAAAGCAGTGGTTGCCTCTAATTTTAAATAGAAAAAGAGCACAGGCAAAGCCTTATTTTGTTTATATGAAGAGATTTATTTTATTTGTGTTACTTATTTATTTGATTTGGGCTTGTTTTAAAATTTCATTTAGTTTGTTATTAAATTTTACAGTATATTAAATTTGTGATGTAGCAGACGGTTTTATCAAAGGGACTTACAAACTGAGGAACAATAGAGAAGCTAATCAAAAACCAAACAAAGAGAGAAATAATATGCAAGTGCTATATATTAGTATATTATTATAGTGTATTAAAATTGACCAAGAAATGTGCAGCATTTATCCGGCAATAATAAAAGGACACATTAATTATAATTTGTCTTAAATCAAATTGGTAAAAAAAAAATAAAAATAAAAATGTGAATTGAATCGTTACCAGGCCCTGCAATACTATATAATTATATACTATTTAGATATATATATTTTGACGTTATTAGGATATAAAAAAAAAGTTTAATTCTCACCTGCCCAACCCTCATCAGCATCAGTGTCTAGATTGTCTAGCTCTTTAAGTTCAGTGGCACTAACAATTGATGGCCTGTCTGGATCCTGCAACCATGACTGAGAAGGAGCCTGGGAGGGTCTTCCACCAGACCGTGGACCCCTAAGAAAAGAAAAGAGAGAAATAAGGAAAAGGCTAGAGACTTTACAAAGTTCTCAAAGCCCTGGAAGCAATGTACCCTCTAAGCTGTGCGCGTGTGCGGCCGCACAATTCTTACGTCGCGACCGCGCAGAAGAAATAATATGGACAAACACAAAAATGAGTTGGGAAAGCCATTCGATTGAATTCTAGTAAATGCGAAATAATTGCAATGCTCAGGCAAACCGCTATAGAGTTGGTGTCACTATAGAGATGTGGTTCGCAACCTTTTTTTCCATTGGGCCGCACTATGGTCCAAATGCAAGTCGCACGGGCCGGAAGCATATCATTTACATATTACGTCACCAATTCAACCCAACCAGATTTATAATATTATAGCCTAAATATTATTATATTTAATCGATTACATTCATTGAAATAAATAAATAATTCTACTCACCATTAATAAAACACCTGTTGCTGTCGGGAGCGGACCAATTTTGTGAAATTCGGCTCGAAAAGAGTAACAGCACAATGAAGTTGCCATTGTAATAAGACACGCACATTGCGAAAGAAAATGGTGTCACAAGTGCCTATGTTGATACATATAGGAAAGCACTTTCGAATTTAATAATCTGAGGTTCTCTCCAGAGATGTTTTGCCACATTTCTGCAATTAAGGATGATTGCTGCGTAGTATGGGTGTTTCCTTTTGCCTGAACATCTTCAGGTGAGTGGCGGGGCAAACCGAAAGTCCAGAACTCTCCTACCTTCACTGCTTATAGATTATTGTTGTTTTTATGTGTTCCTTTGCTGGCATTTTCCACATTTAGTTTTTTCTCCCTTAATAGCAAAAGTGTCCATTCTGATGCTGTTTTACCGAACTAATGGCTGCTGATGACTATTTGAACTGAATTCTGCCAAAGTGCGTGCTTGTAAGTGTTCGTTAAATGCGTAACGTTAATTACGTGAGTAGGCTACAGGTCTGCTCATGTCTGAAAATAATACAGTAGCCTATGTGAAAAACAAAATTTACATAAAAACATTATAGCTAATATTTGTTTAGTACATTTTTCAATGTAAAAAACTAAACTGAATTTTAAACCGAAGTTTTTTTTATTGTGTTCAGCATGGTGGGCCGCATTTGAATTGGTGATGGGCCTCGGGTTGAGAACCACTGCTGTAGTAAGAAAACGGGAAGGCGGTTGACAGGTTTCATAGAAAGAGAATGATGTGCGACAAATCAGTCGCTGTAGAAATGGAATACTTGAATGGTTGTGAACGAAATAGCTCAACACGAGACCCAACGCAAACGTAATGACATGTGAAATAAAACGTCATCGTGTTTAAAAGAAGAGTGGCTTGATTAAGTGGTGAAAATAGTTTAAATGAGTTTAATTGCTTAAGTTTGTTTTCTGTTCTATCAGTTTAAATGCTTCAGTTTTGTTTTGCTGTTCTATATATTGTTTAAATGCTTCAGTTGTGTTTTATCTTAATATTTAAATATAAGAAATAATTGACCTCAAAAAGGGAATTCATGAGCAATATCTGCTTCATTTTTTCCTATTATACTATAATACATAATATAATATTACAAAGAATTAAACTGTTCTGATTTTTATAAAAAAAAATTTATAGAATTTCTTGCCAACACAGCACTGTAAAAAAAAGTTATCTCAGGTAAACTAAAATGTGCATTATTTAGTTACATCAAGTGTCACACCAAATATAAATAGAACATTAAAGTTATAAAATTTTTTGTGTGTACGGTACAGGTCTGGTATAAATAATGTTTTTGCTCAAGTGGCTGAAATGTCCGTCCAATAGAGAAAAGTTTTGCTCAGCAAGAAAAAAAATTAGAGGAAACATTGCCTGGAAGTATCATAAAATACCAAATTGCTCGTCTTGATCAATGACAACTCACTTTCAACTGCTTGCACTTTCACTTTTAACCCTTCAGACAAATTTAGAAGGTCAATAATTTATTGTCTGAAGGGTTGAAAGTGAAAGCAGTTGAAAGTGAGTTATTGATCAAGACAAGCAATTTGGTATTTTGGGATACTTCCACTGTAAATGTAACTTCAACGTCTATTCTAAATACAGCAGACTCATCAACTTTATTTATGGCAACAAAAAAGGACAAAATAACACTGTCTTTCAACCTTAGCTTCTAGATCTTAAAGCCATTTAAGTTCAGACCTTATGGGATCACTTACTTAGACATCTCCTGTTGTCCAGGGTATCTAAAGCTGCTTTGCACAGGAGGAAAGGGCCCTCGAGGGTAAGCATTGAACATCTGAAAAGATACAGGACACATTAACCTTTTCACTGGTGAGTTTAAAATATTCTAGCTGTCCCTCCAGAGTGAGTTTTTTTTAGGCGACCGTTATTTTAGAACTTATGTTTCCATGGCGACGCGTCATGCTTGTCACATGACACACCGCAGCCACGAAAACACTATGACAGATGGATCGTTTATTTTGTTTTTCCTTTATTCAAAATATCCATACAGGTGCTTACCATGTCATCGACTATCTGATATTCCGATTCACAAATATGTGTAAGTGAGTGTGTGGTGTCATTTAAAAACATAATTGAGCTTGATCTATAACGTGAGATGGGCGCCGCCATGTTTGTTCGCACTGAAGTTCAGAGAGTCCTGTCAGCCGGATTTACAACACGTGAATTCATCAATTTCTCCCGAAATACATGCAAGTAAGTGGCTGGTGAACAGGGAGAAGAATAGAGTAAACTTTATAGTTACTTACACTATGTGTATCTGATATGTATAAAATACGTTGGCAAACTATATTTGAATAGATTGTTATTGCTGCTTCCATAGACATCCGTGTGTATTTTACAAACTCTAAATGTATTGTTTTACTAGTACTTATGTGTAAACATTATGTGGTTATATGACAAATGTAGAGCGCGTCTCAGCAGCAGCCAAAGCGCGAAAGCAGTTTGAATGTAGCAGTTATGTGACGTCACCGAACATTCAAAATCCCACATGTGGGACCGTACCGCTCAAAGGGTTAAAATAGCACTGCCAAATAGACTTCACAAAATCAGTACCAAACAAAACAATACACAGCAGCATGTCACATTTCAACAGGTAGATGAAATTATACACAATGGCTAAATCATCACTTACATACGGCGGCATCATGCTCCTGAACTGGGCAGCTTGGAACTGAGATGACATTCCTTTCGCTGTTTGCTGGCCACCATTGAGTTTATGCTGAGTGGCAGTAGGTGGGAGCCTGTCTCTGGCATCTCTCCTTTCTTTGCCCTCCCCAGCAGAGGGTTTCCCTGCCTCATCGGAGTCCCCCGAGGGAGATGGTGTGCCTCGACCCACACCTGACTCCTCAGAGGGCTTACCATCAGTCTCTGAGGGGCTGGGAGCAACGTTTAAGTTCCTGCCTCCACCTTCCCGCCAGCTACCCACATCTGAGTAGGTAATGGAAATGAATGGCCAGAGTAAGGGTGATAACGATTATTTTTATGAATTATCATTAAGAAACTGATGTATATCTTTTTTCTAAACGGTTTTAACTAATATGTTACACAAAGCTCTTAAGAAAATGTGAAGGATGATGGTCTTACTCTGAGGCCTGAGGCTGGGGCCCGGCCCGTAGGGTTCATCTTCCTGATCGCCTGATTTCTCCGCCTCACCTGCCGCCTGCAGACTCGGAAACTCCTGATGGAACTGACTGCTCATCCGAGGAGCTCCTGCAGACACAGTAACATTTAAGCACATGGCTTTAGCAGTTCAAAACTCATGCTAATTAAGATTATTCTGTGGCTTAAATTTGTTTAGATAAGGATTTACAGTTCACTGAGTAGCATTTTGAGAGCTAACAACAATGAAAAGGTTTACAAAGGAAATGGCTTACCATCCAGCTGCCCAGACTGTTTGCTGTTGGCCCAGGAGCGGCTGCCTCCCAGAGGGGCATCAGAGGTCTGGGGCACAGTTGGCTTGGGCTGTGGTGGAGGGGTCTCTTGTTGCCTACAATCATAAAAAAAAAGTGGCAGTGGAACAGAGGAATCTAATGAGTACAAAACAAGCAAGACAATGTGAAAGAGTATGTTTGGAACATCCAAAACTGATCTTGCAACAGGAAATACATCCATCATTTAACAGGGTGGAGTATTACCGTTCGTCTCCTGGTTGATCCTGTCTGGAGGCCCATCCGCTGCCATCCTTGGGTACGATGCTAACGTTGGGATCGTTGCCTTTGTTCTCAGCTTTTAGGCTGGGCAGGTTAGCCGGAGGGGGCATGCGCCGACTGACCGCAACTTTGCCCAAACTTTGGAGCCCATGTCTGGCAGCAACTAAGTGGAAGAAAAAAAATCATTACCGGTGACATAAATACACCAATCTTTTCAATCTTGAAATTTCAGTTTTCTGACCAAAAAGTCAACGCCATTTGTACAGGAACATTGTTAATAGCAGTAGTAATCTTACAACAAATGTTCTTGGGCAGTCTCTCTCTTAATGCACAGCAGTGACGGAGTGGAAAAAGGCAGCTTATTTGATCCAGTGATGCAAAGGAGGCTGATCGGGGGAGCTCAATGAATGACAGTTCAAAGAATCTAGTGCATCACTTGACACTCTACTGAATGAAGAGTTAGAGAGCAAATAATTTAATATGTTACCCAAGCAATGTGCAAGTCACAATTTGGCAAGATCACATCTGACCCCAAAAAGGAACTGTCTGCATTCAAATGAATTAATTTTAATGCAAACATTTTTCCATTTGCTTAATTGTCTTTATGCAATATGCAGTTCACCATTTTAGATTTTGAGGTGAAATGTAACCCGGACATGTTCTTGATAGCTTTCGAGAGATTCATCCCACCACAGAGAACACAGTAATTATTAGGGCTGTGTTCGATACATTGATTACGACGATGTATCGTCACAGGTGTTTGATACTGGTATCGATACAGCGGTTTCAGTATCGATATTGCAGCACGTGCGCAGCATGTTGGACCGCACTTTATTTGAATACAAGAATTTAAGTTTAAAAAACGAAATTGAAAAGTGCAAGGTTTCTAAACAAAAAAATAATGAAGAGAGTATAATATATAGGCTACAACTAGGTTTAATCTGGCCGCAGAGGAACCCAACCGGGTTGCCTGATATAAAGAGACGTAATCCCCGACACAGAGCTTCACACTTGTGCAATACGGAATAACCTGATAAGCGTGTTAGCATACTTATTTTTTGTCAACCTGGTAACCATGTCCACGCACTCTCTGCTGTGGATAAAAGCGCTGGCTTTCTGAAAACAACGGTAAGCTTGCAGTTTAGCGATCTCCAATTCGATATACTATTCTCATAAAAATGTTCATTTACGAGAGAGAGAGAGACGGTGTATTTAAGAATTTGCTGCATTTCTCTATTAAAGGCTGATTTATACTTCTGCGTCGAAACTACGCCGTAGCTACATCATAGGTTGTGCATAGCACGCGTAGCCTATGGCGTAGCCTGACGTGCACCTCTCCAGAAATGTTACAACGTGTCAATTCTATGCAGACCACAAGCGCTGTGATTGGTCTGCTAGCACCCCTCCCTCTGAATGTATTTGAGTTTTGTGTGCGTTTTTTGCACTTTAACATACTTTCATGTACACCTTCTTATTTAAAATAAAGCAAAGAACAAGTGTCTTATTTTTCAACATAGCATTATACAGTTGTCCGCGATAGGGCTGGGCGGTATATCGAGTTTGTACAATACATCGATATATTTTTATAAGCGATACGGTAAGAAGCAATACCGTTTATCTCGATATACAGTAGTTTGATACGAGCGCATCTGAAAATATAGCGGAGGACACAGACTGAGCTGCTGAGGAGAAAGTGCATAATCCAATTTGTTCTAAGCATGGGACAAGCTTCATATTAAGGCCTTTAAAAACTGGTAAGACATAGTATAGTTTATAGTTTCGCATAGATTAAGCGGCTCGGCCCATCAGATGCTTGGACAGAAAGTCTGCGTGTGCCGCTGACAGAGACACTAGGCTACTCGCGCTGTTTAATGTGTTTGAGATGTGCTGTTTTCCTAAATGCATAACTTGCATTTCACAGGTATATTCTCCATCTGTAAATGTTAGAAAGTCATGGAAATATTTCCATTTTGCTGTCAGGAGTGGCATGAGCCTTCTGCTTTGCGATTCTCTGCTAAACTTCACAGACTTCAGTGAGCGAGCGCAATTAAATAGGAGCGCAATAATTCTGACTAAAATATAAATTTCGCTGAAATATTTGTAGTTGGTCAATAAATGTGACATGGAGAATTTTAAACCTACAAGTAAGTGTATTTTTATGATAGCACTGACTGTAAAGTGACTGTAATGGGGTTATCAAAATAGCCCAACAGAACTCATTCTTTTTAATTTTTAAGATTAGTGAATTTAACCTCAGCTTTAAAAGCCTTATTTTTGTTTTTAGATTGCAATGTTACAATGTTAGAACGAAATATGATTTTACCTTTTGCACATAATATAAAGGCTGGTTACATTCACTTTATTTGTTTTCATAGTTCCAATTGAGCATCTCTGGAGAGACCTAAAAATGGCTGTCCACCAACGTTTACCATCCAACCTGACAGAACTGGAGCGGATCTGCAAGGAGGAATGGCAGAGGACCCCAAATCCAGGTGTGAAAAACTTGTTGCATCTTTCCCAAAAAGACTCATGGCTGTATTAGATCAAAAGGGTGCTTCTACTAAATACTGAGCAAAGGGTCTGAATACTTAGGACCATGTGATATTTCAGTTTTTCTTTTTTAATAAATCTGCAAAAATGTCAACAATTCTGTGTTTTTCTGTCAATATGGGGTGCTGTGTGTACATTAATGAGGAAAAAAATGTAACTTAAATGATTTTAGCAAATGGCTGCAATATAACAAAGAGTGAAAGGTTTAAGGGGGTCTGAATACTTTCCGTACCACTGATGTGGTGTGGTGTGTGTGTGTCTATATGATTATCTATATATATATATCTATATATAAAATAATACTTTTTTTTTTTTTTTATCCAATACAAAATGAAATACGAGAGTATAATTTTTGCCCATAGCGCCAAGACACTCCTAGTCTGCGACACAAACACACGCAATGTTGTTCTGCCATGGAAGTCCTTGTGGAGAAAGAGTGCCATCTTCTCCTGTTCCGTTGTTGTCTCCTTTTTGTTAGTTTTAAATAATGATTTAATGATTTTTATATTTATATGCCGCCATCACAGCTGATGCTTCTCCGACAAGCTGCTTCTTCGGTTTTTGCACCATCAACATGCCCGTGGACACTGCATACTAGCGGTCTGCATGTGTAATTGCACGTCGACGAGGACAACAACGCAGAAGTATAAATGAAAACCGACGTATAGCTTACAGCATAGAGGCTACGGCGTAGGTCAGACGCAGAAGTATAAACAGCCGTAACAGTGAAGCTGTGGCTTTAATTGCTTTAGAAACAATGATGTTACCAGCTCCTTTTTGAGAAAGATAATGTAGCTCTTGAGCAGTTAAGCTCTTTTATTGATGAAATTGCGGGGCAGCGCTGAGAAGTTTCTGTGTTGCTGAATGTCTGTGTGCGCACGCAGTGTGATCTGTTTGAGGGACTGAATGTGTGCACATGAGCTACAGTGAAGACAGCGCATTGGTTAAGAATGCTTCCAATGTTTTTTTATTTATTTTTTTTATTTTTTTTTAAATGAGGGAGTGAATTGGGAAAGGATAACCTTACCAAGAATATAGGTGATTTTGATGTAATAGAATGAGTACATTCCAATATATATTAGAACAAGTACATGATTATTTATGGGCTTAAAAACAAGATGCAAACAATCATAATATTGTACCTGGTGGGGAGTGCCCAATGTAAACATGAAACATATGCCATTACCTATATTATTATACTGTGGTACAGTTATGGAGGCCGGTTATAATGCAGAGGTCTACTGCCTGCTCTGCCTGTAGTTAGCAATGGCCCTATAGTACCGTATTGGCCTGAATATAAGACGACCCCCCTTTTTCCAGATATACCTTTCGGAAAAAGGCTTTTTAAAAACCAAATCTTGTTTTTTCTCAGTAAAACACATTTTGTCTTCAATTATTTTCATATCGCATATTTTTCCTATTTTAAATTTTAGTTTTAAAAAAGTATGGTAAAAATTGGTAAAATGTACCAACAATCACATTTTAAAAATATACACTTTTTGATATACCATTAAAAAAAAAAACAGGTAGCCCATCTGAATTAGGACATTTAGGCTATCCATCTAATAGTAGCCTACCAAAATCTTATTAACAGAAGAAGTTAAATCTTACTGTAGTCTTCAAATCTGGGTACTGTCTTACGTTTTAAAATCACAAAGGGAGTTTGGTCCCATCAGGCTAACGTGACAGTCACGACTCATGCAGCTGTAAGGTTTTCTTATTCTTGTTTTTACTCGCGATCTTTACAACACGCATTACATTACATATTTCATGGCACACTCGTTTTATGCGTATTTGGCGCCACCTATTGTTGTGGGTGTATTATTGACATGTCAAAGTCTAGACCCTGAATATAAGACGACCAGCGTTTTTTCAGATGTATTTCCAAGAAGAAAAAAAAAGTGTTTTATATTCGGGTCAATACGGTATGCAGTGTTAAATAAACAGCTGTTTTACTAAATTCTGCTGAGGTGAAAATTAGTGCAGTCCCGTATTGTGATACGCAACATATCATGGCCTCTGTATCGGGATACGTATCATATCGTAGGCAATACACAGCCCTAGTAAGTATCACCAGCTTGTTTGTAAGAATGGTCAGTTGACTCACCTGCAGTTTTCTGGGTCTCCAGAGACTTGCCCTTGTACGTGTTGAAGAGGCTAAGGGTTGCATACTTGGTCTTGCCATCCTTTGCCTTGGTGCTCTGCCCTGACTTCTCGGACATTTCGCTGGAAACTCATCGAGTCTGGTCCCGCGTCCTCACCCCTCAGAACCAGCCCCTTAGAAGAGCCCAAGAAATTAAAGATTCAGTGAGCAGATGGTAAAACCAGATACTTTCTCTAATATCCACCTGCACCTTTTAAGCAATATTTCCTGTCAGACTTAAGAGCAGGCTACAATGCAACACCAGGAGCCATTGTTGCGCAACTACAGAGAGAAACAGACAAATGTGAGCAACCAACTCTCCACAAACACAGCGTTTCCGAATGATAGGCTTTATACTTGTTTCACAAACATTACTAAATTAGATTGTGGTTCAAACTGGAAGGTTTATTCAAGGCCATGCCCTAACTTGCAGAGAATAACTAAAGCATTAAGTGCACAATCAGCCTTTTAGACTTTCCAACTTCCTGCTTGAGGCAGAATCGTATGTGCTAAACGCATACATAAACACACACACATACACTAACACTTTCAAAACATTGACCAACTAGTTTGACTGGCCAATATATCTGTTTATTACAACTTGCGTGTCTTTGAAGGAGATGGACTGCAAAGGCAGTCAGAACTCTGCATCTTTGAATCCCAATGGTTCAAATTGATGCACATAACGTTAACATGCCAATGTCAGTGTAGATGGTGAACTGACAATAAGGGGAGAGGGTGCGGCAATCTACCGTGAGCCACATGGGGCACCATTCATAATTAATGTGGTGTGAGGGCTTATGCCAAGACAGCACAAGTAAAAGGGTCACCTAAACTGTTCCTTAAACAATAGATTCACGTTTCAGCAGAATGTTTTATGTATGGTTTCACAAAGCTGAAGTCAAATTATTTTGTTTTTGCTTCAAATTTCAATCCAATTTAGATTAAAAACTGCTCGTGTTGCATGTATGCAGCATCTTTGTTTGGATCATGATTAAAATGCAGTGGTTGCCTCTAATTTTAAAATGGAAAGAGCACAGACAAAGCCTCATTTTGTTTATATTAAGAGATTTATTTTATTTGTGTTACTTATTTGATTTGGGGCTTGTTTTAAAATTTCAATGTAGTTTTGTTATTTATATTAAATTAATGTTGCATTAGCAGCCGCTTTGGTCCAAAGCGATGAAAATGAAAAACAATAGGAAGCAATCAAAACCAAAAAAAGAGCAATAATATGTAAGTGCTATATTAGTATATTATTATTATAGTGTTTTATTTCAATTTCACAAAGAAACGTACAGTATTTTGTCCAAGCAATAATAAAAGGATACATTTAATTTATAATTTGTCATAAATCTAATTTTGTTAAAATAAATAAAATAATTCTGAATCGAATCGTGAAATCAAAATCGTGAATCGAATCGTGAGTGGCAGGACTCTTAATCCTAATATAATGCTATCCAGAACAGAATAAATTAACACTAAAATCTTCAGAAGCTGTTAGAAATTCACAGCTTTAATATGAATACACATGACTGAACACTGACTGAAGCAACCAGCCTTAAACCCATTTTAACAGTTGGTCACTTCTGGGAGAGAGTTAAAAGGCAACAATCATGCCAAATCAAATACGTGAATAAAACTGAGCATCATGCAAACCAGCTCTACACACACAAAAACTAAATGTCACATAAGACAAGACAGAAGGTGTAATGAAAGTGAAAGCAGTCATCTTTTATGTTGGGTTATCTGCATTTACTGATACAAAGATTTCAATAAGGAAAAACTGTGTAGCTTCATCAGTTAGGCTAAATGCCAACTTCCTCTCAATCTACACCTCAAGAGATGTCATCTTTACAGCTGTCTGGTGTATTGTAAAGGGAGGAAAGGCATAATTCAACTGCCTCTTTATTCCAGGACAGGAGATGGAGACAGACAGATGAATGGCTAAACACCCCAAAAGAGCATGATTCATTCTTTGGATGTCCAAGACCAAAATGGTAAAGACATTGATAAAACCCCCCCCCCCCCCCCCATCATACCGGGCCATTGCCACCCAAAAACACAAGCCAATCATTGCTTTCCACTGACATTTCCAAATGAGCATCCAAGACATCACTGGCATTGAGCTGCAGTCCCTGGGGGATGAGAAAAGTCAATGTTTTCAATTGATTGGTGAGGGGCATTCTTAAATCAATGAAGAACATACTCAAATATGAATCCTCACAGCTCAACCTGATCCAGAGTTAACAGGAAGCCTCAAAACATTCACTTGATCTCGTTTCTGTGGCTCCATTTCTTTCTTTGTTAAAAGCACCCCTCAAGGCTTGTCTTATTTCAACCAATGGTGCTTCTCAATAGCATTTCCTCTTATGAATATGTAAAGCTCTTTAAGTGGAAGTTAAATGATTGTCTTCCTCTACTGACACTCACAAGTATCTTCCCGAGTCCTGCTGCCACGGTGATGAATCAAATCTAACTTGTTCCTGATTCTGTTGAAAGACATGGTTGTGCTTTGAGCCCAAAGGCTTCGGACTTGCTCAGTTTAATGCCATTGTCACAAAACCCCATGGAACTACAGTTTCAAGGCCCATGAAACATTATCATACATATAAAAGGAATGAGTAATTTGTAACATGGATCACAAAAGAATGAAGTATACATTAAGATAACGCCAAATTGTATAACCCCCCATCAAGCCTGCAATATCAAATTGCATTCAGCAAAATCTAATTTTTATAGAACATTTAGATTACATATAAAAGAAAAACTACAAATGTTTGCATGCATTATGTTTTGCATCATATTTGAAACATCAGGCTTTTATAGTCCATACAGTGAGAATATGTAGCTCCTCACCTCGATTTTATTCAGAGGCTCAAACTCAGCAAAAACACGCAATATGGTGCAGATCCAGTTATGTGTCCAAAAAGAAAGACGAAATTTTGACAGCTTGTAGATCAAAGAGTTTAACAGCATAGCAGACTACTAACATTAATGCATACAAATATGAGTTGTCGCTCTAAATCTCCCAATAATATGTCTTAGTAAGATGATATTTAAATGCAAGTTTTGACCAGGTCGATCAATTTTAGATGCTTTAGTTTCATGCATCAAATATGATACAGTAGAATTTACTGTTAAATCACACATATACATAAGTCAGCCTGGTGGGGAATAAGCATGCAGCTACTGAGTGCCTCTTAGCACACCTGCATGTAGTAAAGTGGAAGTTGTGGCTGCTCAATTGCATGCACTGATTTTAATGTTTTGTTTGATGTACGTTACGTGGGAAAAGTCATGCGAGCCATCACCTTTGGCTAACCTACCTCTGCACAACCAAGAATAGGACACTGGGTAACAAGTGCCTTGCTTCACTTCGAACTTGCCTTTCAGCTTTAAAATGCAATATTATAACTATAGGTTTGAGGTCGAGTGCATGAATCAAACATGTCGTTTAACAAACAAAACAATTTTCCGAACAACCCCAATAGTATTTCACAGGTAAAATGTGTCATTTATTAAAAATGGCTGGTCAATTGGGCCCCGTGAGGTGCCCTCAAACCCCCATTCACCCCAAATCTGCCCCAGGCTTTTCAGCAACATATAAACGTAACCTGTCCATATTAATGCTGACCTGTGTGAGAGAAAAGAAAACTGGGTTTGGTTGCGTGGTGTGTCGTTGCTCACAGCAGTGCTAACATTAGCCAGACCGAGTCTTTTCTTTTAAAAGAGCAGCAGCTGCAGCACGCTGACTAGCCGTTAACATACCTATCTCCGCCGGTCCCGACTCTCTCTTCAAGAATATCGTTTATTCCGTCCAGAAGGTCTGTGTCCTGGCCCTTTGTATTGTGTGTGTGTGTGTGTGTGTGTGTGTGAGAGGCCGGCTGTGGATTACAAAAACTCGTGCTATGTTAGTCCCAGCTAGCCGAGCGGTTAGCGACCCACAAAACCTCCTCCACAAACAAGAGAGAAACGTTTCCCTCCCTCTCTCTGTCGTTTTCTTTTTCGTTACGTCTCTCTGGTCGCGCCGCCGGTGTGAGGTGAGCAGTAACGGGCGGTTGGCGGTTTCTCGTGCGCTCGAGAGAGGGCCCCGCTCGCGCCGCGGCCTGTCGCACAATCAAAGATGGCAGCGCGCCAATCCACGAGAGCCTGACGTCACCGCGTACAGGCGCCGCGCAGCGTCAGCGACCGAAGAAGCGCCTTAACATGTCAGACACCGCAGATGGCGCCCTTTATCCACCTTTTTCTTGCCGTAAAAATGGCGCGGCTCTGACGGGGACCTTCTTTCCTTTTCTGATTTTGTGTTTTTGAAAGATGCATCAATCTCACTAAGCGATTTTAATAAGGTGACTAAAAGTATCCCTGTCAGTTTAAAAACTTTGTTTAAAGGGGTCATGGAAACGACGACTCAACCCCCCGCGTGTGCTGCCCCCCCGCATGTCCGTAGGTGTTACACAGCAGTATGCTCTCCTGATGTAGCTAGACGGAGGATCGAGAAGTGATGGCAAGATAGATGGAGCCGGTGAAGTTGCAAACGCTAAACAGTCTGACAAACAAAGAGGATTTCTTTATCAAAGTAGACTTGGCCTGAGGACTCCTAGTAAACGGCTTGTCTATAACACGCCACACAATCTCCCCTCAATATGATGGAATTAGTAGATGAATGGCCAAATGTTGCGCAAAGAAAGAAGGCGTGGTTTCAGGAACAGCAGTTAGTGTTGAAGCAGCCATGCAGAAGAGCCAGCGTGTGTTTCTAGGCGAAAGCAAAAGCACTTTATTTGGCTTTCCGAAAGTAGGAGTGCAAAATTAGGAATCCATTAAGATGAGACTGAACGCAAATGACTGGGTCAGAGTAGAGCCGACATCGAGCAGACTGCGCTTGGCGGAAAGAGGGACTTTGTAGAAAACGAAGCGTTTAGAGAGGCGAGGCATAGAGGACCTACAATAACGTACAGTACTTGAAAAAAATGTGTTTTTTGAACATTAAAACATATCAACATATTCTGTTACACCAAATACACAACATAATGATCTTTTAAAAAAGCATCATATGACCCCTTAACAGCGCATTTGTTATGGCTGTGTAAACAACCATTTTCCTACACTTGCATTTAATGGCGTTTATGTATTAGATAAAACATGCAATAACTTTTTTATTAGAAATGCAACTTTCTTCAACTCCAGGATGCCCCTCTAAAGCACAATCTAAATGATTCTGAATTAAAAAACTTATGGACCTTTCCTCACAGACTATTTATCCCAAGTAAAATTAAAGAACTCCATTAAAAAAATTGCTCATAGATACTACCCTTGCAATCTATTTTTGAGCAGATTTTCTGAGAATATATCCACAATGTGTTCACTTTGTAATACTGATGAAGAATCTATTCTACATATGCTTTATCATTGCCCATTCACCAAGTCTTTTTGGTCAGAAGTTACCTTGTTAATTTTTTCCTGCTGTAACAAAATGATAGAAATAACAGAATCTATCATTTTTTTGTCTGATTTTCATTCCAAGGACATTAATCTGAAAAATATTGTTTTATTGCTTTGTCTTCTGGGTAAATTTCACCTTCATAAAGCCAGAACCATTCATTGCAAACCTAACTTTAGAATGATTTCATCTGATATATAGGCTGCCGCGGTTGTTGCCTTCACTTTTTCAGAGAAGACGGGGGTGTACATGATGTGGCGCGTCCACGACTCAAAGGCTTCTAAAACTTTTAATATTCTTGAGTCTATTGTAAGCTATCTTTAAAAGACTTTTCTTCCTTTCTTTTTTTTTCTTCTTTATCATTGGTATATTTTGTTAATTTGTGTAGCTTGTCTAACTTCATGTGATGATGTCCGTTAGCCCCATGTAACTTCATAACTGTTGTTATTCTTTCAATTGCAATAAAAAAAATAGACGAAGAAGAGAGAAAAGAAATGGCGCGGCCATTTCTTTTTTTTCAAGGAACAATAACACACAATAAAACAATATTAAAATAAGAAAAGAAAAAGATAGAAGGACAAATTACAACAAACAAAAAACAATTGCCAGGGGGAGGAAAGTATAAAACTTCAAAACAAAAATACAAGATATACATACATACACTTGTACGTATATATAAAATCAAATAAATATATTGGAACAGTCCAAAAACTTCAAGTTATACAGCTTTTTATCACAGAGTCTCTCGGATAGTCAGAAATATATAAATATTGCAGTCAAACACACAAAACCTACCCAATGGGTTTTGAAATGTGAAATTTGGTCTGGCGCAGCCATTTCTAAATTCTATGGGTCTAGCTTCCGGTCTCATCTGCCAGCTATTTTTAGCTGTACAAAACAGTTCGTTTTGCTGCTTGATATTGAAAATTGGTGTGTCTTACCATATAGTTTTAATGCATTATCTTAATTATGAACACACTGGTTTGTAGTACAAACAGTTTCACCGTTTACTGCACGTTGTTATTCTCCTCGTTATTTACCTATAGCGGTTAATGAACCGGAAGTCTCGCCCATAGGCTTACTTCCGCGTTGAAGAAAAAGGTGGATACTTTCTAGAAGACGCGGTCGTTTTTTTTATTATTATAACAAATTATGCAAAATATACACAAAAATGCCAGAGAGTGTACATAGCAAACACCTTTAGCCTAGTTGGATATATACAATATAATATTTTAAATATAACCTCTTTTACTTATTAGTGAAACAATATTTTCCATGAATACTTGTATTTGTCCACAATAAACTTTCATGAGTAGCTGTTTTATCTACTATATTATATCTTTGGTCATTCGCATAACACCAAACCGTATGGCTTTCTCTCTTCTGTGCAACACAAAAGGAGATGTTTGGCAGAATGATGACACTGCTCTTTTCCATACAACCAGGCCTTAAATAAGCATCATGAAAGATGGTTTGTGAGAATTTTTACTTTGTTCCTCACAAGTAAAACGCAGTCACTACACATTTTTCATGAGCAAAATAAAGGGGTCTGAACTGTGATTAGATTTTAGATCTCTAGTGTAGTGTATATTTACTGACTTTGTTTTTCATAATCTTTAAGGAATAGTTCACACACAAAAAATTCTGTGGGAAATAAAATCAAACATTTTGAGAAATTAGTGTTGTGGGCAAATATATACAATTAAAATGATAGAATTACCATACTTTCATGTGTGAAGTGTCCTAATAGCGACCTTCAAAGTGACCTAATTATACAACTTTTATTGCCTATATGCGCTTATCCAAAAGAAATGTGCGGTCAAGTGTCTATACTTTTATTTACATCAGTAATAATGAGCATGCATGACTCGCTGTTTTATAGGATTACTACATCACAACTTACAATAAAATTAATTTACAACAAATTGCACTTTTTAAATTACCAGCGGTGAGCATTTATTTAATTATTGACTGCGAGCAATCCAGTAAAATTAAATGTGGTTCCACACTAATTTACTGTTATTTTTATTGATTTATTTTTCTTATCAATACTACAACTGGTTATTTCTTAATAATATTAACAGTTACATTTTGATATTACTTGGAAATAATCTAATACGCTCTCAGTGGTTAAAATCACTTGTGTAGTGCTGAAAAAGTATATCTATACGTTTCTTTTCATTAGTTTAATGGTGCATGCTGGTTTTCAACAATTACATACAAAACTACACTACTACAAAACTAAAATTACTACAAATAAAATCAATTTTACAAATAAAATGTACATTATGCACAAACTGATTTTCAATTGTTAAGGCACTTGCTGATAGATCAAAGGAATTCTTAAAGTCTAAAAATCAGTATCACTATAGAAAATTCACAATGTAAGAATTTCAGACACTACTTTTTTTCCACTGTTACAGTTTAGCCTAATCGACTCATGTTGTCATATTTCATAAAACTGTTATGTTTCTGATTCACATTACATGATCACTGTGTGGTCAGTGGCAATGGTACAAAAGCCCTGATCTTGTCCAGGAGCGATGAAGGGTCTGCTATGAGTGCATGCAGACTGGCTCTGCTGTAATACAGAGCAGACAGCAGCGCTGCAACAGACACTGAGAATATGAGTGAATGAGAGGAGCGCTGTGATTGCGGCTCTGGTGTACAGCGTGTTTTCAGGGGCTCGTCGACTCGATCCCACTGAGTCAAGATGGCCTGACGTGCACCGTCCCATCGTCCCGGTCCGTGCAACCGAAACTGGTACGGTGTGCAGGGCCCAAAGAAGATGTTCAGAGCCAGTCTAGGGTCTGTCAGGAGCAACTTCAGGATAGGAGGACAGACACCTACTTGTTTAGCCAACTCATCCATGTAGGGGATGTAGTCGACCTGGATGGTGTGTCTCTGGGCGGCCACATACCTGCATGAGAGTGTGATTAAGAGTCATCAAGATCCACAAAAATGACACTTTTAACTGTAGAAATTGTGTAAATGCTGTGATATATGTTCGTGTTAGATGTTAAGTGTGGAGAACCTTTTAGCCATTGCTTCCTCTTTTGCTTTAATGTCCTTCATCATTGCACTCATTGGAGGCAGTTTGCACAGTCCTAGTGAGGATATCACAGTTTATTACATACAAAAACACTGTATACTTATTAACATTAATAATGTTCTTACATGTTTCACATGTTTTGTCTCGAGTCTTTTGCAGCATCACATGCATGACACAGCATTAAAAAAAATGCAGTGTTAAATTCAGTTAAACTTTTAAAAATGCATCTTTTAACCCTTTTGCGCAATAGAAAGGTTCCATGGATGTTAAAGGTTCTTCCCTTTTTAGAGTATAGGAGGTCAGCGTCATGTTTGATACCTTTAAAAACACGTGCGGCCCAGCGCGCTTGCATCTCAGAGATGGGCATAATGGCTCCCAGAGGCTGGATCAGACCAATCACTGCTAAAGTGGGGCGCTCCAATCCTGGGGGATATACATATTTGTACAGGGATACCTTGTTCTTTGAGACAGGAATTGCATGTGAAGACAGGAAGGGGAATGAGAAAGTGTAGCCTGTGGCAAACACCACCAGATCAATGTCATCTTCAACAGTGCCATCCTCAAACACCACACTTGACCCACGAAACTCTTCAACATTTGGCTTGACTGAGACGGTACCGGAGAGGATGCGATTTGGTAAGTCATCATTGACTGTGGGATGTTGACTGAAAACTCTGCCAGATTAAAAAACAAAAACACGCACTCATAAAACATCACTATTTAACAAAATATACCATTGAAGAGAGTGTGCTTAAATTCCACACCGTCCCCCGTCTGCTGATGTACCGTCCCCGGGTCCTCCACAGCTCACACCTCGCTGCCGTGCGCGCCACGTGCTGTCAATGCCTCCATAGAGCTTGTGGTTGAACCGTTTATTGAGTTGTTTTTCTCTCCATTTGTTAAGAAATCCAACAGACAACAATCGAAGAAACAATAGTGCTCTTTTATTAAATATCATATCGAAAGGAACACCTTTGTCTCCTACACGATTCAGTATCCAAGATCCCCTTCGGGTACTCAGATAAACCTGTAAGTAAAGACACAATTGACCTAAAATAGAAAATTCTGCCAAAATTTTTTACCATCATTTTGTTCTAAATCTGACTTCAATGGAGGCCCAGGCAAAAACTGCCCAAGGGGCCCAACAACCCTAGCCATGCCCTAAGATACCTTTTATGGTACTTTTGGGCCCCTTGTGGTTAAAGTAAAAGAATAAAGGATCAAACAATGTGATTGGTGGGTATATTGCCTAGAAGAATGTACTGTAATATAAAATATGGAATACAGGTTTCTATAAGATTATAATAATTCCTATACTGATGAGCCAAAACATTATGACCACCTAATATGCTGTTGGTCCTCTGCGTGCTGCCAAAACAGCGACAACCCACCAAGGCATGGACTCTACAATACCCCTGAAGGTGTTCTGTGGTATCTGGCATCAAGATGTTAACAGCACATTCTTCAAGTCCTGTAGGTTGAGAGGTGGTGCCATCGTGGATCGAACTTGTTGACCCAGCACATCCTATAGATGCTCAACTGGACTGAGATCTAGGGAATTTTGAAGCCTTGAACACTTCATCATATATTTCAGACCATTCCCGAGCAATGTGTCAGGGTGCATTATCTTGCTGAAAGAGGCCACTTCCACCAAGGAACACCATTGTCATGAAGGGGTATACCTGGTCTGCAACAATGTTTAGGTAGGTAGCACGTTTCAAATTTACGTCCACATGAATGACCGGACCCAGAGTTTCCCAGCAGCACATTGCCCAAAGCCTCACATTCCCTCCACCGGCTTGCCGTCATCCCATAGTCATCACTTGCCAAGGTAAACAGTGTACACATACATGGCCATCCACATGATGTAAAAGAAAATGGGATTCATTGGACCAAGTGACCGTCTTCCACTGCTCCAAGGTCCAGTTCCGATGCTCGCATGCCCATTGTAGGTGCTTTCATGAGTCAAGGGTTATCATAGGCACTCTGACTGGTCTGTGGCTATGCAGTCCCATGCACCGCAGAGTGTGATGCACTGTGTATTGTGACACATTCCTCTTATAAGTATCATTAACATTTTATGCGACTTGTGTCACAGTAGACCTTCTGTTGGCTCGGACCCGATGGGATTGCCTTCATTGCTCTTGTCCCAACACCTACTGGTTTGTGGTTTGTCCCTCCTTGGACCACTGTTGGACCAAAGCAATACCGTTTCAGAGATACTTTGACCCAGTTGCCTTGCCATAACAATTTGGCCCTTGTAAAAGTCATCCAGAGGTGCCTTTCCCATACAGCAATATAACTTATTGATTAACTACCATAGCATTATGGTCATCTCCATCTTGGTTCAACAATACAGGGCCGTCAACAGTGACGTCACAAGCATGCAGTGGAATAACTTTTATAATTTATTTGACGTCTCTGCGATGCTGCTGTATTGAACATGGCACCTGATGTTTTTTTGTTCACTGTCATTTTGCTTTATTCGATGCTTGATTAGTTATGGATCCCCTCTTACATCATACTTCCAGGGTTCCCTTGCACATTTATGCACATGCATACTCTTCAAAAACTGATTGTTCAAATGCTAAAATATATAGATTGAAATGTATAGATTTAACTGGAATGAAAGATACAGAATGTACTGCATGTTAGCTTGCTTACTGTGCCCAAAAGGATGATCTATTTAAGTCCACATGTCATTCTAACAGGAAACTATGCTTCTAATCACAGGTCGAGGAGCTGTAGTTCAAACCACATAAATTTGTGATGCTCTTTGCGAATGTTCATTTGAACTTTTGGGTAACACTGAATCATTAAACTATGTTGGTAACGGTGAAACTTGCAACCATAGTTGGCTAACAATGTTTTTGGGAAACGCACCCCAGATCTTTATTCTTGCCCATTTCTCCTGCATTGAACACGTTGATTACGAGAACTTTGCTTATCATCTAATCTAACCAGACCCTTAATATGTGGCCTTGTTAAGAGATGATCAACGATATTTGCTTCAACTGTGACTGGTCATAATGTTATGGCTCATCAGTGTACACTACAGTCTTACAGTAAAGTGGCATATCACCTGTTTGGCCATTCTGCTCAGCTCACGTAAAAAAATATCATCCTCGGGGGTTTCAGGACAAAAACAGAATATTTACAGCATATAATCCTCAAAAAGTTAAGAAAACGAAGAATCGTGAGATGAGACGCCTGCCACAGCAGGGGCAACCCGTGTCCAATCTAGCTGTCATCAGCAAGGTGTTTTCCTAATAGTGTTGAAGGTGAATCAGGATCTGCTCTAGTAAAACTGATCAGGTGACCTGCATCAAAGCCTGAGCCCAGAGCTGAAACCGAACGACGTCCTCCTCTGAACGCTCTCTGCGTCCTGGGAAAGAGAAGAGATGCTCTTAATGACAGTTTTATAGGAAAAGCTATACGATCATAAAGTATGTGAGTGCTAACGCACAATCATATGATTTGTTCCTCTATGTCTCCTCGCCCAGAAGCCTGGCCTTTGCACTACAAGCTCTTTAAGTTCTTATTAAAAACACACTCCTCATTACTAAGCCCTATTTAACCAGGCTACTAGCTGATTATCTCAGCACCCCAGTTGTCTTCTTACTCAATGTGACTGCAACCATGAGAGCAGTGAAAGGGCTTTCCTAAAAAATGGAAAAGAACAAATGTACAGTATATGTGAATATCAGTCATTAAATAAGACCAAAGAATGACCAGAATGTGCCTGAACTGCTTTAAATTAAATAAATACATTAATTAATTAAATTAAATAAAAAAGCAAACTAACTAAAATAATAAAATAAAATAAAAAATGTCAGAATGAAATAAAATACCAAAATGCAACAAAACTAAAATAAAATTAGCATCGTAACATTCTCATAATAATAGTATAACTCTTGTATTTCATTTGCCTATACTATACAAAAAGTACTAATATTGCCATTTTTGTATAGAAGTTACCATGCTATAAGCTTAAAAAACCATTAGCCCTTAAAAGTGTGGGACACTGGCAGATGTACATATAATTTGAAAATATACAACATGGTAACTGTGATTCATAGTGCCATGTGTGTACCAACCTATTATGAACTGTACCCCAATATATCAAATCAGTCTTATATAATAGTGTGTTGGTATTTACAAACGAGTACATTATAGGCGCATAAAAACAACTACAAAGAATATTTACCGGAGATCAAAACAAAATGCTAAAATAAAATAAAATAAAATAAAAAATGTATGCTGCTTATTTGGAAAACTTTCCTAAACCTGTTGGTCTTGGTTCTGCAATTCAGCTACATTTGGTGCATTCTAAATACTCCTAATAAAAACTACTAAGGAATATGTGCCTACATGGAATAACCATAAAGAGTCTTGTCTTATAAAATGCCTATAATACTTTTGTTTAGGTAAAGTTCATATCCATCGTATCCATCTTAAGCAAAAGGTCAAGAGGATAATCAGCATATTAATAGCTCCATACCTGCACAAAACAATCAGAGCTTTTGCTGCTGAGGGAAGGTCCTGTGTGCATCTGTGAGTGCTGGTCTATCTCTATTTTTTGGTAAAACCCTGCTGTTTAGAAGCTGTACATGATTAATTATCAAATGTATGCAGTTGTCAGTTAGTTGCCAATACACAAAGACTGTAACTAAATCAACCTGTTAGACAAATGCAGTGTCTGTGGAGTTGTCTGGGGGTTAAGATGGAATGGGAATCAACTCTACCAGGGTGTGAACCTCAACCTCTATATTAGTACATCCATAACCAATAGGATATCACCAACTATTGTATTGATAAGAATAACTGATTCCAATGCACAAATTTAAATAACGTGTTCATGTTTGTTTAAACATTTAAATTATAATATGTAAGACAGTTTTACTCTTTGATGTGAAGAAATTTTTTATTTTGTGGATGACTTCTTGACCCACGAAAAAGCAGTAATCAGAATCTGAATCCAGCCCTAGTGTTTTTTTGCTATAGTTCTTTTGTTACTGTGCCACCTAGTGATAGGAATCAGTCATTGTTCTTCACTCTTAGGTAAAAAAGCTGTCACTGGGACAGGTACCTTTTCAAAATAAACAAATATGTACCATTAAGGTACAAATATGTACACTTTAGGTACAAATATTAACCTTTAAGGTACTAAAATGCATAGGCTGCAAAAATTCATCGCGATTACCGGCATTCAAAACAAAGTTTGTTTACATACTATATGTTGTGTACTTTATTATTATATATAAAATACACACCTACATGCATACATTAAATAAAAATAGGTTAGATTTATATATAAATATGTATATATAAATATGATTATATAAGTATAAATAATACATACAAATATTTTTTAAACTATATACATGTGTTGTGTATATTTATATATATCATCTAAAGATACACAGTACACCACATATATTTGTAAACTGTTGATAAGCATGTGGCAGCCCTATTAGCACTTAGGTAAAGTAAAATCAAAGGTGAACCTTTTGAAATGTTCCGCTGCAGTGACAACTTTGACCTTTTTATCTAAGAGTGCTGATTCCTAAGATTCTACACATTAACCAATGAAAATTAAAACAAATTATTCTCAACCTGTAATACAAGACCTCAAGGATTTATTATGATAATTCAAAAAAAAGTTTGTAATTGTAATGCTTTTGTCACTGCCTACAAAACCACCAGGGTACGCAACCAGATTGACTCATTTCACTGACTCATGTGAACTTTATTGATCTCACATGCAAATGATCTGCAATTTGCACATTTTGACTGAACTCAATTGATCTTTACTATGTTCTACTGCTTCCTTGATTGTCCGATGAAGGTTGTGGTTTTCCCCCCTTCACAATCATACAATATATATTTTATATATATATTTTAAATATATTTGAATAAAATATATTAAGATTTGCCATTTTAATTAGCAAAATTGACTGTGTTGGGTAGCATTATTCAAGAACACTATCCTGGCAGGCATTTAGAAATCTTACACTGTTTTCTGTGTAAGATCTTACACAAAAAAAAAAATTCACAGCATGTGTATCATGACCTGAAGGTCGACTTTTTACATTTTACAAAAAGGCCTTTTACTTGCTAAAAAGTATAACCAATCAGTTAGAGGCCAGAACAGATTTTTCAGCAAAGGTTTGGTCATGCTGATAATTTAGAGGTCTTTCAAATTCATGCATCAAATACATATGCTTTATAGGGTTAAATACCCCGTTCTTTGAACTGAGCATGAAACAATGGATGTGATTCCAGAAAACAAGCTTTATCAGTCAATGGGAACATGTGCATGGTCAGCACTGGTGTATGAACTCGCGCTAAGGAGTGCCTTTGTTTGAATAGTTTCATAGGTTGGCCAGGAACAAACCTTGGGGGATGTGAGGGATTAGGATCAGGGTTTATGGGGTGAAGTCCATGTGAACGACAAACAAAACAAGAGGGCCATAGATGCATTTCTGCAAGTGCTGAAGCTTAAGGAAACAGCAAGGTGTGAAAATATCCACTGAGAAAAAAATGTATGGTGAAGAATTTAATGAAAAAAGTGGTGTTTGCTATTAAATTAATATGACAATGCTTTTTGACAAAAGGTTTAACCAAGTTAGAGGCAACTGTTAAAGCTGAATAGTGCAAACACGTTCTAACACATTATAGTACAAGGGATACACAACCTAACAAAATAAAATTATGTTTATTACTTACCTCATGTGATTCAACCTGTAGTCTTTCTTTTTTCTGCGAACACAAATATGATATGAAGAATAACTTTAATTTTATCCCAACAGCATTTATTGGAGCCCAATGATCCAAATATATAGACCAAAAAACCCAATGAGACCATTCTCAAAATATCTTCTTTTTGTCCCACAGAATAAAGAAAATCATACCGTTTTGGGCCAACATGAACGTGATTAAATTATCGCAGAAGTTTCATTCATTCATTCATTCATTAAACTTTTTTGTATAGTTTTTAAACCCATTTTAAAGTAAATGCACTCCACTGCATAAGAATAACAACCAGAACAAACAATAAAAAATATTGGGTTTTCTTTGTCATCTGTTTACATAGTATATATAGCAGAGAGCTTGAGAAGCTGTGGCCAAAAAAAGAATTGAAGGTCTTAAAAAAGAAGCGTACTAATCTCTGTGGATTACACCCAGAAATATATACTACTGAACGCTGCCTTGAGTGCCAAGAGAGGTCAGCCAGGTTAGCCATATCTCATCTTTAGACACAGCCTGAATAAATGGATTGGGATTGGAACTATGGCAACACTGCCACTATTAGAGTTACTCAAGACAGGAACTAATTAAGCATTATGTAATGGAACTTGTCAAGCATACTGGCAACTGTATGGATACATATGATGCTGAATCACCCCACCTGAGAGCAAACTTCTTTGAGGTCGCAATAGCATTGAGCCAGGAGATCTCAGTACTGTAACGTGACATCCAATCCTAATACTGCTAATTCAGCAAATGTTGGCCACTTATGTTACACAGATATGCATGGAAACTAGTCCCAAGAACAGCTCAGAAAAGTCTTATGGGGACAATCTAGAACAAGTCATCTCAAAATAGATACGAATGTACATCAATCGTGTTGGACAATAAATTTAATCTTCAATATCATATGTCTGGCTGAGTATCTTAAAAACAGACCTAGACAGTTAACAGTGATTCCTGAATTAAATTTCCAAACAAAACTGTGATATATTGGTTGTTAAAATCAGATTAATAACCTAAACCTAAAAGAGATACTAAAAAACTGGCATATCTGATACTGACTGAATTGCATATATATATATTACTTTTTCAAATTGAATGAATAAATGAATGAAAAAAAATCCTACTGATTAATATCAAAGATAATTATTATTATTAATAATACAATCTTTATTTGAAAAATGGAGCTGAATAATGAGGTAGACTAGGAACCTGTACAACAGCATAATAAATTAATTTAGAATAGATCATGCAATTTTATACATTGCTTTTATGTAATGACATCATAGGGTAAAGCAATATTATATAATCTAGATTTTGATTGCATAATTACTATTCCTGCTTTTCATAGCGCACCAATACTGTGCTATTATAAAAAAGGCTCCTCTTAAAACCTGATGAATGTGAAATTGATGTGATCACAACACACAAATCTATTAGAAAGAGCCAAGTACATTATTACATAATAGATTCTCATAATGAATAAAGCTGCTTCCATAATCACGTCCATTTCATCAAAACAACACAAAGCCTCTAGGAGCCTATTGTCATCAAGATAACACTGGAACATGCACCCTCCCCACTCAAATCAACAATCACAATCATCCCAAAACAACAATTTGTCTCGTTTTGTTGTTTTCAAATTTTTGGACAATTAGTACATCTTGCATTAGCTACAGCTTGTTCATCTTTGGAAAAACATCTGTAGAATTTACTGAAGTGGTGTTACAATTAAGTCACTAAATTTTTATCCAAATTATTTTAACTAAATTGTAATCCTCTATCTTACATCTATGAGTTTCTCTTATAGTAGTTAATATTGTAACATAATAAACATCAACATACAGGACATAAAGGATCTAGATTTAAACTTAGATATGCAAAAATCAAGATTAGTCTTTTTCAAAATAACAAACTGCAGAGCCATCCTTAGTCAGCAACATTCTCGCTTCATGTACTAATCTGTCAAGGGATGATACGGACCAGTAACTACTGTATCTAGTTTGAAGAGAGAATATATACAAGAGTTATTATGAGTGCCAATCTTTGGAGGTAAACTATTCCAAAAAAATCACCTAATAACATAACACGCTGCAATACGTGTTCAACACAGATAGATTTTTTTTTTTAATTTCCAAATTTTGTTTCCCAATTTCAATTTTGTTTTTGTTTTACTTTACAGTTAAGGTCTCACTACATTCACTATAGTTGCATAAAGCTTTAATTGTTTTATTGGCGAGCATGGGAGGGTTCAACCGAGAAGCCAGATTACATTGAGGATTTCTACAACCGGATTAACCATAGATTTAAGAACCTTATTTAGTCACAAGAAGTGAAAATAATCAATAAGCCTGTCTGTAGAGTTGGTATAAAAGCGCCTTTGCTCAGTGTAGACAACACAGCCTTGTGGAGAACCACAAAGAGAGATCCTACACCACTGAATCCTTCCTTTTGTTCACTCCAAACAACAACAAAACAAACAGGTAAGATCTAGTGTTTTCTGTAGGCCCTTAGGGCTATGAGGTTAACTAAACTGCAGTTCAAACTGCAATGAAAAAATTATCTTATTAGCACCCGTGGTTTCCTTCTCAGTTGCTCAGAATGGAATACTACAAGTTTGCCCTGCTGGTGGTTTTCCTGTCCTACATTGAGCGCTGCTGGTCTTCTTCCTGCGTTGTGGACAGCTTTACAGTCAAGGACAACTTTGACCCCAAGAGAGTATGTAGTATGCAGATTAATGATTTCAGAGAGGATAAAAGTTTGCACATTTGCAATCTTAATATAAAACAGACAGGCTGACCTAACCTGGTGTGTTGTATCTGGTAGTATGCAGGCAAATGGTACGCTCAGCAGAAGAAAGACCCAGAGGGACTCTTCCTCCAGGACAACATCTCTGCCGAATACACCATTGATGATGATGGCACCATGACTGCCTCTTCCAAGGGCCGCGTAACTCTTTTCGGGTCAGTGATGAGTCTGAAAGTATGATTGTAACAATGAAGCATTCAATGACATCTGATTCAGAAAGCTTAATAAGCTTAAATAAGATTGCGATAACTTCACATGCTAATGCCAATTCTGCGAATTCACGCTAACAGAGAATCTTCTCTGAACTTTGGAGATTCTCTCGAAGTTATGAACAAAATATTCTTTCAGTAACATTAATAGAATGTTCCTTCAAAGTTATCTGGTCTTTAATAACGTTCTCAAAACGTTAGCAGAAATAAACAAAAACATTAGTTATACTTATGGAATGTTTCTTTGTGTTAGATGGTTTAGAGAACATTCAAACATAACATTCGGATAATGTTTGCAAAATAATCAAATGGAATTTAATGTTGTCTTTAGCATACACTTAACCAAGAAAAAGGTTCTCCAAACATTAAAAAAAATGGGATATTTGGTAGTCCCGAGAACAATGAAATCACATGCTAATGCTAATCTTAGCCTACTGCTTAAGGCATCTGGGTTGATTCAGACAAGTTTAAATATACGTTAGTGATGACGTCATATGCTAATGCTAATCCTGCTGCTTACGAATTCTGTGTTGATTTGGCAATTAAGTTTAATTATATGACAGCAAAATCATCTCATGCTAATGCTAATCCTGCTTTATACATGCTCTTGGTTTATTGACAAATAAGTTAGTGCTGATGTCACATGCTAATGTAATCCTGCTAACTCTTTACAGATTCTGGGTTGTATGTGCTGACATGGCTGCCCAGTACAGTGTTCCTGACCCAGGCACTCCTGGCAAGATGTTCATGAACTATCAGGGCTTGGCTAGCTATCTGTCCAGCGGAGGTCAGAAGACACTTATGTGCCCATTATCACATCTGTACCAAAGTGGTTTATTGAGAAAAAAGTGTGGCAATCCATCCATACATGACAAAAAATTTTAAAAAGAGAAAAATTTTTGGAATATGATTATGTAATCCAGATTACATTAATCAGTTACTACCCAGCACTGCAAACAGTACAGCAACAGACCCTCATCTATTATCATTATTTAATTTGGTTTCATATTGTAATTATTCTGCAACTGGTACTGTATGTATAAAATGCAGTAATGTACTGTAGACAAGTGTTTTATTGGAATTATTAAATATTGTGTCTATGGGAAGGAAAGGAATGACAATGGAATTTAATGAGAAATGTACTGAATTTTAAGAAAAAAAAACTATGTAGTTGTGTTGAGGTGTGCTATTACTTTTCTACATGTGCACACTAAATTTTCACCTGCAGAATAATAAAATGGACAAAAATCTACAGACTATAATATAATATAAAACCAGCACCCACCCCATCCACCTTAGCAATTGCATAGCAACACCCTGGCAACTACCCCCGACACTTTCAAAAGAGCATAGCAACTCTTTGACAACTCCCCCCATTGCTCTCTTTTGTAAATATTTACTTAAAAATAAAAATGTAGTTATTTTTGCATTCCGTTTTGTGAGGCTTACGTGGCACAGAAATTAGACAATAGTTTTAAACATATAGGCTAAATATACACTCACATGTAGCGCACACAAAGTGATTCTCTAGTCAACCATTGTAAGCCACCATGTGGTCCACTGTCAGACACCGTTAACACAGTTACAAAGAGCCGACACACTCCTGGCACCTGCAGCCACACTGACCCACATTCAGACACTCGTAGCCCACAGCCCTCCCTCAAAAACCCACCACCGGCCACAGCACCTACTCGCCCCAGCCCGTGCCTGGACACAATGGAGTTAGTGGCAGCTGCTCCGATGTAAGTCTTGTCAGAGTCAAATGGCAACTGTTGAATAGTGAACAGGCTGGTGGGGCACGAGCTTGGGGGTGTTGTGGGAGGGGGCTGGCCGCCCCTTAACACTGCACCACAAGCAGTTCATGTTCTCCTTCTCTCTGTGAGCTTTTGGCTCGTGCTGCTCCAGCACAATAGAACATAATAGCTGGCGTCCGCCGGAGAGCCAAATCACTGTTTCCTAATCTCCCTTCATTAGGCCCCTCTCGTCCACTGCAGGCCTGCTCCCTTTCATCCCCCTATCGCTTCATCCCGCAACTGGACAATGCTAAAGCTTCTGTCCTCACAAAGGGCCCAGCGGAAGTTCAGTTAATCTCGCTTCTCTTCCAGCTTGATGAAGAGAGAGAATGTGGCTTTATTCCACCTATAGTCACTTTACAGATCAAAGGAAATTTTTATTCTGAATCCACACACACACACACACATACATATGTCGTCCTTCTGTTAGAATATGCTAGATTATAAAACAAATAGTTGTATTGATTGTTGATTGGGCAATACATCATTCTAGCGGAGTAAAAATTCATTGTAACAGCTATGATGCAAAACACCTGTTCACCAGCTATCATTCTGAACGAGCAGCTATTAATCTTAGGTTATATGTCATGAACATTTTAAAATGTGTGCCTTATATATTGTCCTAATATATAGTATATATACTGTAGTGTTACCAAGTCACTGATTTATAAAAGCAAAAATGTACAAAAGTGCAACATATCAATTTACTGTGAGTTTCTGCTGTAAAGTAGCATGTGTAATTTGTGTGTCATCAAATGTAATTGCAAAAAAAGTACTGTTTTCAAACAGGTTTTCCAAAACATCTCTCATTGGCTGGATGAATAGATGGTCGCACCACTGGTTAAGCCAGTGTTGCTATGTCAGACAAGTTGGGATGAATCAGAGCAAACATAAGTTCCTCTGTGTCCATGTTTATGTTTTTTCAGGCAAATCAGCCTATAGCTCTCCAAATATTAAACTAGGAAGAAAATTACACATTAACCTTTAAATAGTCTAAAAGCTAAAAACACACACACAAACAAAAGGCTGAGCAGAACAAAACTCTGGATAAAATGATAAGGGGAAGTCCAGAACTTCCCAACTGCCAAAGCTTCCATGAATCTTCCTTAAATGCTCTCCTGTTTGAGAGTTTGGATGTAGGTGAACAAGAAAGAGCCAGTCCAATGTCTTCAGCTTGCCCCCTAGTGTTCACTCCTGCACACGGCATGCTGTCTAAAGGCCTAGTAGAGGCCTCAACAAATGGATCCTCAAGCCACACAGTGACAGGGACAGGCGTGTGTGTATATATAATTAGACTCCTAATAGGCATGGCTGACTAAAAGAAGAAAAGAGGTTTCAGAAGTACAGTCCATATGGATAGATAACATGATGGAATAGAGAGTATCATGGGACGCTAAAATTTCAAAGTAGCCCCTGCAAAACAGATAAAGTATAAAGCATTGCTATAAGATGTTGTTAATTACTCACAGACTAGGATGACTGCAAAGGAATCGCCACACACATACCTCTGTTCGATGGCAAAACATTAAAGCAAAAAATGGTCTTTCACCCCATGTTTAATCCGAGCCTTTCCCGGATATCTACACTAGCTGTCTGTCCATTGACCCCAACAAACGGAGAAGAAGCTTTAAGATTTGTCTTGACTGAGGAGACCAAGACGACCGCGTCATTAGTTGTTTTTGTAGGGTCAGTACTGAGGTCAACTGCTCCAGTGAGTTCTTGTAAGATACTGTCAATGTTGCTGTCAGGTAGGCGGTGAGGCTTGAACAATGGTATATTTTTGGGGAGTTTAATTTCTGCAGTGGTACCATCTACTTCTGGTGCTTTAATGTTAATATCCTCATCCTTTAATTCAGTAGATTTTCTCCATTTGAAGGGCCATTTTACCTTACGCTTTGAGCCCTCTTCAGCATTGATGTCTGGAACATCTACATCAACCCAAGCATTTGGTAGATTCACGTCAACATCAGGAGTACCAACCCCAGGTGCAGATAGATTCAGATCTTTTCCACTTACATCAGCAGCAATGTCGACTTCAGGAGATTTGGCTTTTGGACCAGACAGGTTAAACTTTTTGATGGTTGGGAATTTCAGCTTTCCTTTTGGAGCATTGATGTCAACATCTGCTTTGGGAAGGTTTATATCAGCATCTGGCACTTTGACATCTGCATCAACTGTTGGAGCTGAGAGGCTGAGATCAGGAGCTTCTGTATTTAAGTCAATCTCAGGTGTCTTCATTTTTGGACCAGAAAGGTCAGCTTTTGGTTTCTTAAATGTAATTAGTTTCAGCTTTCCAGACGGAGCCTTTAAGTCTGGGGACTCGATATCTACATTGGGAACACTGACCTCAGCTTTGGGAAGATTTAAGTCAACACTGGGTGAATTTAATTCTCCTTCGAATTTGGGAACTGAGAGATCTAGATCTGCATTAGCATCCAGCTCAGGCCCTTTTACTTTTGGCCCAGTCAAATTCAGTTTTGGAAAATTGACATGTGGCATCTTAAATTTTCCAGATGGGGCATTAATGTCAACATCTGGGACTTTAAGGGTAGCATCAGGTCCTTCAAGCTCTGCTTTTGGCAAGTCTAGGTCTACATCTGGGGTGGTGAGATTGAGATTTGGTGACTTTAGATTTCCCCCAATGTTTGCACTTGGAGCATTTAAGTCGGCTTTTGGTAAACCGAGGGCTAAAGAAGGAGCAGAAATGTCACCTTTAACTTTAGGTGTTGAAACACTAAGATCAGGTGCTTTAACATCTACATTAGGTGCTTTAAGTTCTGCTGTGGGCATGTTCACATCCACATCAGGTGCATCTAGTTTTGGTGTTTTAACCCGAGGTCCAGAAAGACCAAATTTAGGCAGCTTAAAGTGAGGTACCTTGGCTTTGCTAGAGGGGGCATCAATGTAAATATCTGGGGCTTCAAGGTCTACATTTGGACTTTTGACATTAGCATTGGGCAAGTTCAGATCCACATCTGGAGCACTAAGTTGTGCCATCCACTTTGGGTGCTGAAAGACTGAGATCTGGAGCTTTCAGGTCTAGGTCCGGTCCATGGAGATCTGCCTGTGCATTGAGGTCTACATCTGGACCTTTCATTTTTGGCCCAGATAGATTTATTTTAGGCAGTTTAACATGGGGCTTCTTTACCTTTGCAGATGGAGCTTCTATGCCAATATCTGGTGTCGTCACATCAGCAGCTGGAGTTTTAATGTCTAGATCTGCAGCAGAGAGGTTGAGGTTTGGTGCCTTGACATCTAGATTCGGTCCTTCCAGTTCAGCTTTTGGCAGATTAATATCTACCCCAGGAGCCGACATGTCCAAGTCTGTTGCGTGTACCCCTGCATTTAGACCTGGAGTTTTCAGCTTTGATTTATGTAAGTTTAGCTTTGGCATTTTAAAAGTTGAGAACTTGTGCTTTGCAGTCGGAGCATTAATGTCTACAGCAGGTGCTTTTACATCAATATCAGTGCTCTGTAAATTGACATCTCCTTTTGGGATGCTGATATCTCCATCTATCTTTGGTGCTGAGAGATTTAAATCAGGTGTTGAGACATTGGCATTTAAACCAGCCTCTGATGCTTTAACCTTCTGCCCAAATGTGGGTTTCTTAAATGTTGACCACTTTATTTTCTTAGAGGGAGCATTTATATCAACATCAGGAGTTTTAATATCTACATCTGGAGCTTCAAGGTTGGCTCTTGGCAGATCAATATCAACATTTGGTGCACTGACATCTGCATTTACTTTTGGACCAGAAAGCTTTGTATCAACACTTGCCTCTGGTACTTTCACTTTTGTAGTTTTTGCTTTCTTTAATTTAGGAAATTTGATCTTGCCAGAGGGCGCTTCGATATTAGCTTTTGGTGTTTCGATGTCCAGGTTTGGACCACTGAGCTTCGCTTTTGGCAAGGTCATGTCTACGTCAGGGGTCCCAATTTTTCCATTAATCTTTGGGGCCGACAGATTCAGATCAGGGGTTTTTAGGTCAGCATTTATGTCTGGGGCAGTTAGATTCACATCACCATCAACCTTTGGTTTTTTACCATGAAGACTGAAGGTGGGCATTTTGAACTTGGGCGTTTTGGTCTTCAGTTCAGGTTTGTCTACATTAACAGAAACATCTGGGGTGTTAAGAGTAGGGGTAGAGACACTGACATCAGGTGCTTCTAATGTACCATCCAGACCTGCTCCTTCGAGATTTGGTGCAGACAAGCCAAAAGTTGGCCTTTTGAACCCTGGGTGGCTGAAGTTAGGTGTGGCATCCTTTAGCTCAATCTGTGGCATTTCTGCATTTACTGTTGGGGTTGAGATCCCACCCTTAAGCCTTGGGGCATTTATCTGTCCATTTAGCCCATTAACCTGAACACCTGGTGCTTGAAGTCCTGCCTCACTGTTCAGTCGAAGATCACCAAGAGACTAAAGAGGAAGATGAGATGAAGACATTATGAGACCCAATTATTCTCTATTTTTGCTTTTTCTTTCATTCTCAATGTTGCTTACCAGTCCTTCTTTCAGATCTTTTGCTGTCTTGAGTTCAAGATTCTTGTCATAGGGCTCGAGTATTCTGATCAATTTTAGCACTTCATCTTTACTGAGGTGGTCCAGATGAACGGTTGCAGCAACAAGCCGATCTCCTGCGAGAGACAAAAAGAGAAGATAAGGTATGTTACAGAATCCATTACTATCATTAAGTTTGCTTGTTGTATGACTGAGGCAGCATATAGGGCTGCGTTTACACTTGGCATTAACATGTGACCTGTATCCGGATGTTGTCCACATACACATTGAAAAGACAAGTGTAAACGCACTTCTGATCGGAATGTTATCCGATCAGCATGTCCTGCTCCAGAGGTAGTCGAGGACGCATTGTGATCGGATCTCAGTGTAATGTAAACGCAATCCAGCCATCGTGACTGCATTCGCAGGTTGAAATCACGCAAAACCCCGCCCCCTCTCTCGCGAACTGTCAGAAGAAGACGGAGAACACCCGTGTGGAGCGCTAGTGAGACTCCTACACTTATCTTTGATTTGTAAAATGTCCCGCGACTGAAAATGTTTTACAAAAGAAAACCCACCACTTCAGGGTGACTGCACTGGGCCATTCTCTGCAGACTTATTTAAATATTGCGCGGGAAAGACAGATCCGATCAGTTATCCAGATAGAGAACTCAGCTGATGTTGCCAAGTGTAAACGCGCCGTGTCCTGATTGACTGATGATCCGATCTGCTTGATCAGATCACGGAGATCGCATGTTAATGCCAAGTGTAAAGGCAGCCTAGGATACATGTGAGTTCTTTACCTTCCTTCAGGTTGATTGCTGGATTTGTGATCCCTGTGACTACGACCCCTCCTTTTTCTGTGTCCTCCAAAGTCTCTGAGAGGGCATGAATCTTTATTTCTCCATTCTGCACATGAACACGGTGACTTACTACCATACATTAGTGTTTTGTTTATAATCTCATAAATACATAATATTATTTGCAAAAGTAAAAATTATGTACTATGCCATGGCAAGGATGTAATCAGAGGTATAATGAATGTGTGAAATGCAATTAAAGGTGCTGTAAACTATTGTTAGCCATGTTGAAACTTCTAGCAGACTTAACCATTGAGTCAGGCACGCCCTGGCTTCTGATTGGCTAAACAAATCTGATTACGTCTGCCAGGTGTTAGGAATATTTTCTGTGTGCAATTCTGTTAAGAAATTACAAGAATTTTTAAATTGTTATTTTGGTGAGAGGGTACCAACCATCATGTCTTCTCTTCTTTAAATACAACTGACATGTCATGAATACCAGTTTTCAGGAGATCTGTCAAAACAAAAAGCAACAAGACAAACAAGTAATTTTTATCATTACATGAAGGACTATATTATGTGGATATTCATTTTATAAAAAGTAGGCTACATTTAACATTTTCAAGGAAAATGACTGATTTTAGTATTTTAGGAACATACAATGGAAGTACAATGACTAATTGTAATTTGAATCTAAAGCCAGTTTTAGACCTGCTGCTGATTCTAAACAAACATGTTGCAAGCAATCGTCATGTCATCTTTACGCCATAAAATGAGCATATAAGTGCATGGGTGTGTGGTTACTTCCTTGCTTCCTTTTCAACCTCATCCCACACTCCTCGAGGCACTTGTTACATCTATATTGCATCATTTTAGTAGTCTTGTACATTGCTTGGTAATAAAGCTAATCTAAGCATCACTTTTAGATGTTTTTCAAATGAATTGATTGATAGCATTGTTATTTATTTATATATATATAAAAAATCAAGATCAGTTATTTACATATTAAATAAAAAATAGCACGCATTGCGTGTAAAAGAAGGGAAAAGGGAAGTGGCAGGGTAAAGTCAGGAACCGCCTCCAGTTTTTCAAAAACAGATGTAATCAGCTGTAATGCAGTTAATCACATTCACTAGATCTCATAGTGAGAAGGTGTTTGTTAAAAAGTTAAGTAAATAAGAAGGGAAGATACTATTCCATGCTGCAAACCACATTGCTTAGAACAAAATATAA
>JADLZN010012081.1:0-68245 GCA_018155175.1 Sinocyclocheilus anophthalmus | reverse complement strand
GAATAAGAGCCGTGGTAATACATTCATTCTAACAGCTTCTCTCCAAAAGTTCTTATTGAAAATTAAGAGAGATTTAATGCTAGTCTGTTGTTTTACTGAAATTTTTTTATTTGAAGTCACCATTATGGTGATAGCTGACCCTTGACTTTAGTTAAATTAATTCTCTTCCATCAACTACAACAGTGTTTTAAAAAAAAGCATGTTCCTTTTTTGTTTGTCAAAATACTCCAACATTTTGGTTTAAATGTTGAAGTAATAATCTGATAGAAATCTGTTTTTGTGTGAAGGTCAACAGGACTACACACATACTTTAGTGTATATGCAATTATTAAAGCAATATAAAGTGAGAGTATTTTTATTCAGGTGTGTGTAAAAGCTTTCTGTCTCTGTTGACAGACTTTTCAATCTGATATAGAGATACTGAGGAGTTCAAATGGTAAAACCCAAACCCAATTCCAGCATAAAGAGACTCTGTGAATGTGTTGTTGAATGTGTGTAAGTGTGTGAGGGTGTACCCCCCCGCAGCACCCAGGAAGTGGTGTCAGAGACGCTGTAACTGGACAGAGTGCCAGCTGACGTGTCCACCTACACTGCTCTTTCTTTCTATTATAGGACTCTGAAGGGACACGTATGACTTTTAGCTTAAAACCTCTGAAAAAGCAATGAATGTGTCCTCAGAGCAGTCAACTCCAGGCATTTTTATCATAGTCCATCTCTAATCCTCACGTCACGACCTTTCCAACCTTTCCTTGCTTCGATCCCTCTTTCATATCACTCCCCTTGATAATATCCCCCATCCATATCCCTCCCTTCAGCCATCCCATACACAGCGCTCACCAGACGACCCTCTCATCTCAAAACCAAAACACGAGGACGCACAAAACAACACAATCTGTCTGGCAATTGGGGAAACAACAGCAGCAACAACTGGACTGATTTTATTCTCTACCACTCGTGTCACCTTTCTGTTCTCCTCAGACAGAACAAGATGAGTGTTTGCTGTGTTTGGATCCAGTGTGAGATCACATGCATCTGAACACAAAACTATTACATCCTTATACAACAGATCACAAACCTCTTACATCAATGTGTGCTTGTTGTGTGGTGTGTGTGTGTGTTTGTGTGGTGTGTGTGCGTCGCGTATTGAGATATTGTGTCGAACGTACCTTGCGTAGTTCCTTCGAAGCGGAATAGTGATCTAATTCTTCCTCCATAATCCATAACTAGTTAATAATGGGGGAAGATTATAAGAAAATATATGGCAACAATCAGACAACAAAGAAACAAAGGTAAGAACAAATATACACGGCCATAAGAAAATGATTACCAACCACAGCGCAGTGAATCGATTATGTCTCCAGGTACGACAGTTTGGATTGTTTTCGTGGTATCGAAAGCACATTGACTCCTGGATTACCCTGGGTATGTCGCTCAGATCCAGCCTCTATCGATGATACGGGTTTTAAACGCAGACTGAAGATATATAACGCCAGCCTTCCTCTGTCCCTCATAAACAGCCAACAACTGACAAATACACAGGGAACAGCTCACCAGAATATCTTTGGATCAATGTCATATCACACCGTGACCTGTGTAGTATGGTATTTTTTTTTAAAATCCTTCTGCAGGTTACCAGTTAGTCCATTAAAGGACCTGGGGTGGCCAAGTATTAAAGTAAATTATGATTTTATATTTCAAACAGATGAAGCATCAAACATCTAGTTATATCTAGAGCCGATCACACAGGCCTTCAGCTATTTAGTGATCTTTACACAAGGCACAAAAATCATGTTGAGTTTTGTGGTCACTATGCGGAAGTGGAGAATGTTGGATGCACCTTGCTACTTTTTACCTTGAGCACCAGCATATGCTGTAAAGATGATGCCTGTTAACCTTAGTAAAACACAGTCATCTTATTTTTCTGCTCTGTTGATATTACTCTTATAATTTAGCCTTTATTTGTGTGAAGGAACTTGATTACTAAGGAGTTCATAGATGCTAATTACAACAGGGGGGGATCATTTTTTGTATTTGGTGTAACAGAATATGTTGCTTTAATGTTCAAAAAACACATTATATTTTTCAAATACTGTACATTAGTAGGTCCTAGACGCCCCCGCCTCGTCAAACGCTTCGTTTTCTAACCAAGCCCCCCTCCTTTGGACAATGCGCTCTGCTCCTGATTGGCCCCTGACCCAGTGCATTGTGTTTGGGCCGAACACGCAATCACGCGTCGGAATGTAACGCCCTTACCATAACACGCCGTTCAGCTTTCAAAGTATATATCATAGAACAGTTTAATTCTTTGTTCCGTGAGGTTTTACTATCAAGTTAACAAACACCCACAAAAGGGCACTACATGGTTTGATCTTTAGTTACCTCTGCTGATTGAGTCTTGGCAACAACAAATTTTTCCACTATTTTCGTTTAGATAGACAGGTACTAGCCAAGGCAATACATATTCTTACTAGACAGTGCCAAGTTTCCACCTCATCATCCGAACAGATAGAAATAGGACCCTGAGTGCCACCACGCTACACACTACACACATACACACATACACATACCAACAAAATTATCATACGCGTACGACTTCCTGCGCTGCGCAATACGCAGCATTTGAACAGTCAATAGAATATACTTAAACTAATAACAAAACAGTATTTGATTCAGAAGCGCCAGATTGTCATAGAAGTCGGAATTGACCTTTTTTTTTTTTTTTAGAAATAGCCGTGCACAGGGGGGCCAGCGTGTGGTAAGCGGCGATGGGGAAAAAACGGTTCGTCCATTAAAAGCGTTGCGAGCACAAATCGCACATCGTACGTTGATGCTGTGGTACATGGGAATGTAAAGAACTCTTAGCCAATTGCTCTAATTTTCATCTACTGCCGTAGGCCAATACCGCTTGGCTGTCGCACTGGAAACACAGTGGTCTCGCTGACATGGCGGTCACTAACACGATGAAACTGGCTTTTTCCAAGGAAACCACCAAGCACAGAGCGGGATGTGCGGTAGGCACATTTGTAGGCGGACTACAATATACACACCCATATAGTCCACAGAGCGACCTACGAGATGTGCGGGCGGGGAGAACGAGCCCATTGAGGTGGGTGTGTCCTCTTAACTTTTATAAAGAATAGTCTGTTGGATTTGTCGGGGACTTTGTCTTTTGCAACTTTACAAATTCGTTATGCCCAAGAGCTTGTAGAATACTCCAAAGACGAAAGGAAAGGCTGGTAATTCGCATCATATGACACCCTTTAATACTATGCAATAAAGATTAGGGAACTTAATTGTTGTTGTGCGTTCATTGGGGAAACAGTAAAAAAAGGCGGAACGAAGAACGTAACGAACCACCCCGCCGCGCACATGGGTTCCCGCACACCGAATGGGGGTGAGAGGGAAGAAAGAAGCCCCAATGCCCTTCATCCAACAAGCAAACTAAGTGCCAGAGTATCTGAACTACCCCTGAACTGCAACTAACACCCAGGCAGAACCAAACCTCTGGTTACCATGGCAACAAAGACACATCGACAAGACTTCTTTATGACCCAAAGGGATTGTAGAGAGAGTTTTAACTTTCACTTCATTCATCCTGCAAGACATTCCTGTGTCTTGTTTCAGTAATTGGCATGGAGAGACCACATAAGGAGGCTGGGAAATGAGAAGCTGACAGAGAGGGACAGACTGCAGACTGCTCTGGAGAGTAGGGCTGAACGATTAATTACATTTGCGATAATATCGCGATATGAAAAAAAACACGATTTTTCAATCGCAGAGGCTGCGATTACACACGTGACACGCGAGAGTAAAGAGTGTGTGTCGACTTTGGTGTATGTACGGCGAGAGAAAGCATAAGGAGACGTCCGCGCTCTCTTATTGCTCTCGCAGTGCTTTGATGACACACTGATCGGTCTAAGCAGCGCTGCTTCAATTCAAGTCGAACACATCTAAGCAGTCTTTCACAATTGAAGCTCAGTTGGCACCTACGTGTTGCCAAGGTCTCATACACCGTTGGGGACCCCTCCAAAAACGCGCTTTCTAGTCGTTGGAACCGCCCCTCGAAACGCGATTGGGTTAGTTTTGAGTAGCAATTGGCCGGGTTTTGTTGTGAAAACCTGGCAAACCTGGCACGCTAACGTTACATGCTGGGAAATCAGTTGTCAAAACATTATATAATGAACGTACTTCAAACTTACTCCATCAGCAGAAAAAGAAAATAAATAAAACAGTAAACAGTCAAAGGACGTAACTTAGAATGGGAGATGGATCGGTTTGTGAAAGGGAAGAGAAAAGCCATAGATTAAGTTGCACAGACCCAGGCAGGTGCTGGTCAATTACTCAAAAAAAGCTAATGCCAGAGAATCAATGATTACTACAAAAGCGCATATACTGTGCCTCTCAGGATTCACTCCCCACCCACCAGGCCGGGTCGATCCAGTCTATGTAACGATCTCTACAGGGTTGTCGCGCCGCGCCCCGCAACCCGCTCTACGTACCCATGTGATCTACGCCAAAGTTAGCCTGAGTTGCAATCATTAACTTTTGTGGCGATACGTCATAAATAAACAAGGCATACAGCTTTACGATTGTGTCGGAGTTTGTCGTAGTCGTAGACCACGCCGGCACAGTGTATACAGCGTCACGACGCTATAAATAGGGTTTGGTTTCTAGCTACTAGTAAATTTTGCCGCTTCAGCGTCCCGTTAGACACTGGCTAGTTGACATGTGTCGTGCTCGCTCGAGGAGGAAAGCCTGTGTGTGTCCTATACCTTAGCGGACAGCATGAAACCCACACATAGGTTTATAAAGGGGGAGCACGACCAAAAAAAAGTTTGAGAACCACTGGTCTAAAGTTAACAGACGGTGTTTAAAAAGTGTAGTCCACATGTTTACATATGTTTATTAAAGTGACTTTGAATTACCTAAATTACTGAGTGTGGTAAAGCAACAGATTTGTTTCTATATATCTGCAATCTGCCCAATCCTTAGTTACTGTTGTTTTGTTAGTGAACTTTCGTATTATGAAATTTTTTCCACCAGCTTAATATTATTCAGAGCATTATTTTGTCAAACTTATAATGCATACAAGTTGAAGTTCAACAAAGCATCTATAACTGTGATTGTTGTGTAAAATAAAATGTCATTCCTATTTCAATTCATGCACAATCACACATATTTCATCGCTAACATATAGGCCTTGGCCCTACAGAAAGACTTTAGGTTTAATCTAGTTCCATAATCTCCTGTGTGGTCATCCTATACAATAGATATTATAGCTTGTCTTTCTGTTGAGTAACTAAGAACAGAACGAGCTTTAAAACAATATGTGGCATAGTAATTCAATTAGAATTATTGGGGCCCAACAGCGATTCACCTATGGAGAGCCCCCAAGATTATTGCTTATGTCGAAACACTTGTCTATATTTAAGTGCTGGTAGCGCGACGTTCTTTTGGTACAAAAAATTAATAAAACCACCAGTAACAGTCAAAGCCGACCACCGGGGACTGACTCGGTCTTCTGTTATAGACTACAGACAGGAACTTTGGGAACATTCTCCATATCACATCCCTCTTGCCAGAACTCAGGGACGACCTCCGGGGCTCGATTTTTTAGACCAGACATAATCTTAGTGACGACCCTCAGTGGTCCATTCGACTTAAGACAGGTCCCTCGGAACGACCTCTTGGTCGAGCAGGAATTCAGGATGTGCCTCCTGGCGCAACAGAATAGCTTGACTCACAGGATCACTTCCCTGTCCCGGGTTTGTGACTGGACAGGCTGACAGTTCGAGACAGCCCCCTTGGCTTGTGACAGGTAGGTTTGGAGCCATCATATGGACTCTGTTCAGGGCTGTAGTCTGAAGCTGAGCTGTGCTCTTAGAGTGGATTGAAGGTCTGGGGGAATTCTCATATGTACCTAAAGACTGTGGTACATTAGAGTTTAACGCCCTAGATGAGCAGGCTCTGAATTACTATTCAGACTCATGGGGCCTGGAAATGGACCTCATTACTGGAAATTCTGGGTCGAAGCGCTCGTTAACGTTTAGGGTTGAAAATGATCAAAGACTTTTGCTTTTCAGCCCCAAACCTATCCTCTGTAACAAAAAGGCCATTTGGAATTCCTAAAGTTACAGTGGTGCTGATAGTGATCAAAGCTTGTAGGCCAAGATGTGTACATCGGGGGTCTGCTAATTGTCACACATTAAACAATTTTTATATGGTGTAGGAAAGTCGCCTTGTAATACTGACTAGATGGGTCTTTTGATGTCTCACATTGGTTTTTTTATGTTCACAGGGGCAATGGGATGGAGAAAGTAAGATGGAATGACTGGCGTTCGGTCGCGGGGCGGGCGACGATGCTCTCTCTAAGTGTGGGGTCCTTCTTTCGACAGGGGTCCTATGCTTTCTTTCTCCTCGCTTCTTTTTCAATGTGTTTCTTTTGTGTGAGAGCAACGATTGTCAGCATACGCGAGTGGGGAAATTAGGAAAACGTGACCGCAGGGCGGGAAGCGCATGCCGGCGGAGAACGAGGGGTCAGACCTGAGGTCTGTGTCCTCACTGTTGCTGCTGTTGTTGGTCATGATTGCATTCTTTCTGCATCTAGAATGAATTGCGCAGTAGTAATTTTTTTGAACAATATTGATAAAGTGAATGAAGTCGTAGAGACCGGGATTGTTGTGAATGATTCCCTTACTCCTTTAGTATAACCAGCAAAAAGAGTAATATTGTCAAATGTCCTGCTGTTTATTAAAGATGAAGTGATTGAAAGAGAATTGTCAAGACACAGAAAGTTTGTGTCAAGATTAAGAAAATCTCACTCAGTTGTAAATTGCCACAGTTGAAATATGTTGTATCATTTAGGAGGCAGGTGCATATGATCTTAAATAATCAAAACAAAGAGCTAAATTTAGCCATGAAGTTTAGGATTGAGGATTTTGATAAAATTATTTTTGCATCGATGAAGTGTTTTGGTTGTGGACAAGAGGGTCACTTCTTTAAATCAGGAAAAGGCATTTGACCGGGTTGAGCACAGCTATCTCTGGCGTACGTTAGAGGAGTTCGGTTTCAGGTCTGGTTTTATTGCCATGATTAAGGTTTTGTACCAGGATGTTGAGAGTGTACTGAAAATTAATGTAGGTCTGAGTGCTCCTTTTAAAATTTATAGAGGTATTAGACAAGGTTGTGCTCTTTATGGGATATTGTACACTCTTGCCATTGAACCTTTATTGGTTAAGATTAGGGATGCACCGATACCACTTTTCCAGCACTCCCCGATACCGATACTTTTATTTTTGGCACTTGCCGATACAGAGTACCGATACCAATACCAATATTTTATTGCATTTGTAAAATTTTTAAATATTGGGTACAGAAACCAAAACAGTATGTATAATGTTATTGGTTAACTCATTTATCAATGATACGTCGAAACAAACTGATATACCAGACACCTCAACATCTCACTTATCACCGTTATTCGCTAACTATAGTTTAGACAAATGTATAAAACACAAGAACTCAGAACTACATTTGTCTGTCCTGAACATTATGTTCTGATAATGTTAGATAACTTTGATGTAAAGGTATGTAATAGATTACAATCAATCAAAATAATTCAGACAGCTGTTAGTAGGACAGTATTTACACAACTATGAATACATAGTCAGGCAACCCTTGGCCTTAATGACAGCCTGTAGTCTCCTAGGCATGCTGTCACCCAGCTTCATGCAAAACTCAACTTCAATTTTTTCCCAGACGGTCTGACTATTTTTGGACCCAAATTTGTATCAATTTTACTGGTAGTCCACTGATTTGTCACAGTTTACTTTATTTTGCTATCCTCACCTACATAAATGCTATCGTGCCTGCACCCCACTAGTAAAACAATATCAAACAATCTGGTTCTCTGCAATAATTTCTTGGTTTCACTGTAAATAGTTTTCCTAAGTTGAAAATAAATTATCGTTCTATAGTTAATACCCCTACTAAATTTCTTATTTTTTAACGACTTTGTTTCTAGATCCAAATGATCGTGTGCTTCGTGAGTGAACATCAAGATCATACAACAGATTGCGCTATGCGCTCTCTCTTCTCCTCGCTCCTACCCTCTACTTAAACTTGTGCATTGTTTTACCTCTACTTGTTTTTGACATACTCCGACCGAAATATACAAACTTCCATTGTGTCTGTAGAAAAATCTTCACTCGACAAGACTCGCGCATTCCGCATCCCAATCCACTCAGCGTGCTTTGTCTTATCACTCATGCACATCAGCTAGACAAGCGTTTAAATACTAAATGTTAACATTATAATTCACTTGGCATACATATACCCTTTGTAGAGACAAATCCTTAACGCCTTTCTCTGCTGTCGTTGTTCTGTTGTCGGTGTTTCCTTTGTTTGAAGTATGGCGCTTCACCACACTGTTGTGTATCGCGTATTTTGTAAACTAAGTACGAGTACAGGAGACCCTAGCGAGCCGATATCGTATCGGTGCATCTACAATGTAAAGGGAATACTGCTGTAAAAAGCACCTTATTTGTTTAAAGTGTTTGCAAACAAATGTTATTGCACTTTTGTTCATATAGCAGTACGTTTAAACGAAAAAAGTGCACAATACTACTTTTTAATTCATTATTGAATTTTGTGCATAGCAATGTGATTAATCGCAGAAAATCACGCGATTAAAATTTTTTATCATTTCTCAGCACTAAATTTGTTACTTCCACACCTGCGTAACTCTTAGGTAACAGAACTCTGCCATAGTAACATCCAACTCAGTCACTTAAATTTATAAATCTAATGTAGCTCCTAAATGATACAGACACTAGTATTTTGAGTAAAATTTACAGTACAGTGAGGCTAATCAATACAGTAGTGTATTAAGTATTATTATTTGACTAGTATTAATGACCCTTTTTGAATGATTTTTTATGTAACATCTTGAGTAAGAGTCTGGAAATATATGAATCATATCAGAAAGCTAAGATTAGTGTAGTATATTTTTTCTGTGTTTATAGATACCTTAATATGTTCAGTTGACAGTGAGAACTCTTCAGTCCAGCATAGAGTAGCTTCACTCCTGAATCCTGCAGGTCACTGTTACTCAGATCCAGCTCTCTCAGGAAAGAGTTTGAGGATTGTAGAGCTGATGACAAACTTTCACAGCATTGACCGTGATATTACAGGTCCCCAATCTAAACAGAATAAATGAATCAGTATTTCATTATAGAAAATGACTTCTGCATTTAACATTCATAAGCAGTTATAGTTTTTCGTAAGAAATACAATATTTATTTATGGAATTCCATTTTTCATTTATTTTTCATGTAAATTATTCTGAAATCCTTCTCCTTTTCCATTTTATGTTCATGTAATGTATGTATCTGTTGAGTGCCATGTCATGTGCTCTCACCTGTCAAGATTTTCTTTGACTGGCTAATTGCTCATTATCCTTTATGTATACATCACATTAAGACACAGGCACACTCAATTCATATCACATGATTGCCTTAACCCTTAAATGCATGATTGTTTCACCAATCATTATTACATATTCGGTTGTTAAGCGATCTGGACCTATATATCTAACATAGATGGAACACTAAACTGTTGCAATAGCGTAAAACTTTCCTGCTATTTTAATAACAGTTACAAAAGAATAAAATAAAGCAGATTTCATTGCCCCCCCAATTTTGGAAAAAAACGTGGAGAAGGGTTCAATTTGAGCAAATGATTTTACCATCACTGTCATCATCAGAACACACTTTCCCAGTACATACAGCTTCTGGCTCATATTTGCGATCTCAACCATATTCTCAAAACTATCGTTTTCAATGTCTTCAAAATCTTCAAAATTTTGACCGCTGGCAGCTTATTCACCACATCCACCATCGAATGACAGTGACAATTATATTTCATTTCTTACAGTAATTGCTCTGCAGTAAAGCCTTTCAAGCCAACTCAAGTTTTGCTGATGATATTATATTGTTTTATGCCTGCCGTAATTATGATTGAAACAGTGCCACCTTGAAGAATTAAGTTAAATTGCACTTATTGAGTCATCAGATATTTAATTATTGTTGCACAGGAAAAATATACTTACACATATATTTACAATGTTACATTTGATACCCACTGGCATATATTTGCACCATAGGCCCTGCACCCTGGTGCTCAGTCATTAAACACCTAACACCTGTCTCAACTGGTGTAACCTTCATGTCACACAAAGCAAATAGAACCCATTAAATCAATTAGGCTCTCTACACTGAGAACCATATACAACTAGTAAAATGGAAATTGTATGTCCAATAACATGTTTTAATGCATAAGAAAAATGATTTACCTTGCCACTATGAGATCTCGCTGGATCAAGCCGTAATCATATTAAATGTTTCCTTCGAGGTATATACAAGCCTTTGTGCAAATTAGCTCGAAAGGAAATGTCTATACATACTAACAAATAATTAGAATTATATTCTTTTTTTATCTTAGCTTCCGATGTATGGTACAGAAGTATATCATAATTGACTAATCTGTTTGTCCAGTGAACCTCATTGTAAATCATATTAACTCTAAGAAATGTTATTTTCATGGTCACAGAAAATAACTTTCTTACAGTACTATTACTATTACTAGTACTTACAGCGTGTATTAGAGCAGGGGTGCCAACATCGGTCCGGAGATGCCGCCTGTAGCTTTCAGTAACCATTAGACCCTTGATTATAGTTTAGGTGTGTTTGATTATGGTTGGAGCTGAACTCTGTAGGAAGGTAGATCTCCAGGACCCACTTGGCCACCCTTCATTAGAGCATGTAGCAAAGATCAAAATTGTAAAGGGACATTAATTTGCAAGGCAGAATCAGAAACTCACGTAATTTGTGCACAAAGTTTTATTGACTAAACACTAACACATAACTAGTCTAACAAACATATACACACACTCACGCATACATACATAGATGGGGGAAAAGGGGAAGTACAAGTGAATGAATGAAACCGATATAGCTATGAAAAGATTAATTTAACCATCTGCACAGAATCATCAGCACCTTGGTAACAAGGGGGCCCACAGTTTATTTTAAACCTCTGTTTAGTTTTGTCAAATGTACAATACTTGCATTGCATCCAGACGCTCATTCAACGGCAAAGGCAGTCTCGGATGAAAGTCTTGATGGTTCAACAGTTTGATGATTTTGGAGTTGCGATCATGTTCTTCTGGGTTGTGACGAACTCCAAAGATGTTATTCTGACTCAGTGGTGTTCAGGCGATTTCTTTCCCTCTCCCAGGTGGAAAGTTGCAACATGGATTGTTGATGTCCTGCCAGCACCAGATTGTGGTCGCACTGAATGTCCAAGAGGCAAGAGGCTAAGAGCACTGGACAAGAGAGTCCTGATGAAATACTTTGAGGCTCCAGTTGATCTTTGCTAAGACCAAACAATACAATACATGAACCAAACAATCCAAGATCATGCCAAATCGTCAACAATCACATCCAGCTAACTGAGTTAGCGAAGTACGAAGAACGGGCCCCAGGTGGACAGGCATGCGCCTCGGCACAGCGTGATTGGATTTAATTCAATGTGCCCCCTAGGGAGCGCAGCGTCGAGTTCCCTAGAAGGGGAACGTCTCAGGTTACACATGCAACCATGGTTTCTTCGAGAGTGAATGATACGCTGCGCCCCCCCCTTGCCATGCCTTCGCCTGCTGTTTACGTCTCCTTCAGACAGCTTAAGTGGATGACTTATCACAGGTGTCCTTTTAATACTTCTTTTCTGGGCATCCCTCCGATGACTCATGAGCCCGATGGCCAATAGATTGGCGTTGTGTCAAACACGACGTTCTTCAGACAACCGGTCTGCAGGCTGCATTCCCAATGTGCCCCCTAGGGTGCGCAGTGTCTCGTTCCCTTCGGGGAACCGTGGTTACATGCGTAACCCGAGACGTTTTGTTTGACACCTTGTTTAAGTCACCATTATGGTTGATTAGTGTTCCCTTTGGTTGGGCGCCTGGAATTGTATTTATAAATGTATAATAATTATCTTCCTACCAGTACTCAGTACTTTACAAAAAAATCATAGTTATCTGTACTTTCAAATAATGAGTATTAAGTAGTCTGATATAAATGGGCTGGTTTTGAAAAAGATCTAGCATCAAACTAAATCATTAAAAAGTTATATATCACATATAAAGTTATGATATATTAATATTAACACCTGTGTAATTGTACATATGTCACACTATTAATTTGTTAAATAATATCTTGCAAGTGACTTCAATTGTGTCACACACACATCAACATTCAGCATGCAAAACAAAATAATTACAACAATAATACTTTTAGCATTACAGAAGAGATTACTATTTCTGACAACAAAGACAAAAATAAGGAAATTAAATAAACCAATGAAAAATAATCAGAAAATAGTAAAAACAAAGCAAGTTATCTCTACAAAGTTGTATTAAGTTGCTTTATTAACTCAAAAATAATGAACTAGAACGTTTTACTGCAATCAGTTTCCTTCTAAGTCACCTTAGTATATTTTGGCAATGTCTAGTTGCATAATTTATACTATCCTATGATTTAATTTCTAGTGTAGTGGGCAGGCCTAATGGTTAGAGAATTGGACTTGTAACCCAAAGGTTGTGGGTTTGAGTCTTGTACTGGCAGGGATTGTAGGTGGTGGAGTGAATGTACAGCGCTCTCTTCCGCCCTCAATACCACAACTGAGGTGAGACCCTTGAGCAAGGCACTAAACCCCCAACTGCTCCCCGGGCGCCGCAGCAAAAATGGCTGCCCACTGCTCCGGGTGTGTGTTCACTACTGTGTGTGCACTTGGATGGGAAAAATGCAGAGCACAAATTCCGAGTATCACCATACTTGGCCACCCTTCACTTTTACACTTTCACTTTCACTAGTGTAAAGGGTTAGTTTATGCATAACAGATTTTTTGTTTAGTTTCTTATTGTTACATCCCCGGGTGTAATATTATCTATTGCCATTTTAATTACTGCTTAGCCACTGCGTTTGTGTGTGTATATATATATAATATATATATATATATATATAATATATATATAATATATATATAATGTAGGGCCTCTGTGAACAGACACAAATGAACGATTGAATCTCTGCATTCCACCGGAAAAACTAAGGTCTCCTATCATCCATGTGAGAGTCGTAAAACTGAACCATGGTCAGCCCAGGCGCCAATTGTCTCAAATAAGTTCCTGTCCCGCTCAGCTTATCTTTACCAGAAACACAAGGAGAGATTGATTTACCAAACCACCTCTGGGGTCGGCAAGCACTAGGACAGCAATAACTGACCCCCCCCATCTGGACTCTTTTAAGCAACAGAACGTCAGTGTTGTCTCGTGACTGGCTTCAGCATAAATAAACCATCTAATAAACAACAGAACAAAGAACATGGTATCTGGAAATGTTCCAGCGACAGACATGCCCGGACCCCATGACCGTTTAACGCATAAATTGATAATCCGATAAACAGAAAGCGACAGATTAATAGCTCCATGTTCGAGCGAGAAGAATGGCAGATCTACACCCGTGACATGGTCATGACCTCAGGACATCTCCCCTTTTCTCCCTGCATTCCAAAAGGGACGCACCCTTTTCTCTCTCCTTCGGTCAGACAAAGGGACATAAAACTTACAACAGACAATTTCAAAAGACAATCATTTAAGTATAAAAGGGCAACTATATCCACAAATAATATGCTTTCTGTTTGATGTGTTATTGTAACCTATGACGTTTAGTCAATGTTTTATTAATACTTTTCTCTACTAAAAGGGGTTATGTGTATGCAAACTACCCGATATTTGAGTTTGAATTAAAGGTTTCTTTATTCGCCGAAAACTGGCGTGAATGAAAAATTGGTATCCGGCATCATTTTCTGGTGATAATATTGTTTATAAGAAGTTATTAAAACTTCCAGAAATACTCCCCACGGGAAACATGTGACCCATGCCTGATCAGGGAACAGTGCGGGGCGTGGCTAAGCCTTGCAAGTAATGTCTGATTGGAACAACGATCTGGGGGACGGACTTATGCAGCGGATCAAAAACCCAATGCAAAACGGATGCAATCACCTTTCACCGCTTGCTCTCCCGACCGAGGCCTTTTGGCCTTGTCGCCTTTGTGTTAATCGCGCTCCAACTTGCGCTCACAAGCTGCACCATCAAGCGATCGGTCATCCAGAACTCAAACACTCCGTTGAAGCTTCGTGAATGCCAGAGATCTTCAAAAGCCTAAAGTCTTGCAAACTTAAACTCTCTCAGAAGAACTGCCAAAGCCTCTGCGTCACCAGGAAACCAACCAATCTCCGGAGGGCATTCCCAGAAACTACGTCATCCAGACGCCAGATCAGCAACCAATCAAATGCCCGGGATTCCCTCAAGCAGCCAACAAGGAAGCTTCTCAGCTGTCACAAACGCAAGTAACGAACAAGGTCGTCTATCTGCTGAAATCGGTGCTGAACTCATTAGACAGTAAACGTAAGACAAATCTCTGCTTTGTGATTTTCTCAGGTTGCAAGTAAAGAACTATAGCGAATATCTTGTTAGAACTTTGGGAACTTCATGCAAACTCCGTTAACTAATTTTCCTGAACCTTTTGTGTGTATGTGTGTGTTTTAGCTTAGTTTAATGTAATCTAGAATAGCCAATAAATTATTGTTTCATTTATAAAGAAGTATTGTCTTGTGTCGTGTAATTTTAAGGTTAAAACTCTGCCCAGATCCTTTGTTACCTTGCTCAAAATTAATACGATTACCATTTTGTTTATGTGTCGTTGGCCAATGGAAGTAATATGAACAGAATCGGTAATATACACTGATGTTAACGTCTCGCTGGCTGACACCGTTTATACAGTTTAAGCTCTAAAGTATTGAATCAGTCACCTTGAAGAAATCACATCGAATCTTTAAGAAATCGTTCCGCTCAAAACCTGACTAAAAAATAGTAAATTAATTTCCCTTACAAGATCAAATTTTGTATTCATTATATATTATATATTATCTATTCCTGCATATAAAATACATGCACTTGGCCCGAAAACCAAACTGCTTTTTAATCATTTATTTTTTATTAATTATAAAAATAATTTTGTAGACTTTTTAATGTTAAACTAAATATTTTTTTTTTTTTTTTTAATGATACTGAATTTAACAAATACGAGCCAGTAAAATAACCACACTTTATTGAATGTAAACAGAAAATATAATAATATTAAATATCAGTATATTATTTTTATTCAGTTCTATGCAACAAAATCAGATTTAAATGTTTTGTTTTTTTTAAATGATCCAAATAATGTATAATCTTGTGAACAGAGCATAGCATCACAAGAGGGTAGCGTAATTTTACCAGCATTGCCTAGTACAGCTGTATTATGTTACAGCACAGTAGCGCTACTGCAAACATGAACAAGTATACTACATAGAAATTTCCTGCCAGTGCGTTATTTGAGCGGACTTTTCCGGTGAGCATGGTGCGGGGGGGGGGTAAAACATAAATGAATGTCGCATGGGCTGTGAGCAACTCAACAGAACGCACATTCATAGAGCGGAGCATCACACCACAAAGTGATGATGGCTAGAGGGAGAGTGATTTACAGCTCATATTTTCAGCCAAAGACCGAAAATGCCATTTTCGCCCGATAAATTTCGGCGAGCGAAATTTCGGTAAATCCCTAATGTGTGTGTGTGGTGTGTGTGCATTTGTACAACAATCTTTTGACATAAAATACTATAACTTTTTTTGAATTCTGAAACTTACAGGATGTTTTAGTTAAATAAAGGTTCCTTGACACCAGCTACCAGAATGACTCTTTTGGAATTTGTCACATTATGATGTCATAGCGCGACAAAAGACCACCTCAGATCAATGCCTACTTCTACATTATTGCCTTTTTAGCCTCTCCCACTTACTCGCTTAAGGACTACTCCATCAACAAAACCATAGAGATCTTCAGTGGATTACAAGATGCTGTGTAGTATAATTTGTGAAAAAACAGTCTTTGAAATGCATTCCTTGTGATCCTAACACCATATCTACATTGGATGTAAGTGTTGCTGCATTGTGTCATGAATCGATTTCTCTTTCATGTCAGAAGCAGTGTGAAAATTTGGAGTATGTCAGAAATAGAACGGGACTGTTTACTGTCAGGGATTTGTCATGTCAATCCATGCCATATCCAGTGTAGACAGAATCACTGATTATAATGGGTTCTGTTGTCTTTAGTTGCATTGCGCCACTTGCGTCCTGTGTAGACACGGGGTAAAATTAGGAAAGAGCTCCAGATCACGTCAGTGAAACACTGTTTGTTTGATTACTGCGGATTCCTTTTTCAGTTTGATGTAGTGCTACGCCTGACTAAATTGGATCCAACAGTCATTGGCACTAAGCATAAGTGTAAGTAAACGTTTTTTAAACCACTAATGCATTGTTCTGTTTCAGATCGTTTGATAATAATGAGTATGTATACTTTTTAATCCAACTGACCCATTTGTATCAGAGTAGTCAAAAGCAGCGTCCATCTATTTATTTTAAATCAAAACTGTGGCATAGTGGGGTACAATCTCAGTCTTGAATGCGCCCCAGCCTTAAACACAGACTGTTTGCAGAGAGGTCAAAATAAATGAAAATAGGCTATACTTCTAAATTATGATGTTATTGAGTAAATCTTTCTACATTTTAAAGGTCCCATAATGTACACCTTTCTGGAGTTTTATTTGAGTTTTTAATGTGCTTAAGAATATATATTTGCGGTATAAAACCAAAAACCATCTCAATATATTTTTACAGCTCTTCTCTCAGGAGCTCTGCTGAGAACAGTTCGATTTTGGCCTGTCTAAATAATAGTGAGTGACGCCACGCCAGGCCACATAAAATGAGGACCGCCCGCCAGGCCAACCACAGGTAACTAGGGTCAGCGACGTCACAGCGCTAGCTAGAGGCAGCAAAACAAAGGGGAAACGGAAGGTGGCCCATTCAAACCAGCGCAGATTCGCTCCATAAGGAGCTTAAAATATCATCTTGATGTTGGGTGCCAGAATCGACGTAACACAGCCTCAAATTAGAAATTTGATCGCACATCTGCTGCCACTGCCGACAAAAAACCGACGACAGCTGTGGTTAAACGAGATAAAACGAGCAGACTGGACAGAAACGATCGTCAAAAATGCTCATTTTTGCAGCGCACACTTCTTATCAGAAATGGTTCAATAAAGTATTGTCTTTTGTTGTTATGGGCGCGTCTGCAGATTTCTTGCTATAGGTTTCTTGCATCTCACGACTATGTCGTGTATGAAGTCATGTCTGTGTGCATGTGTATAAAACAACAAACTGACGATTTATATATAATCATTTGTAATTGTATATACATTGTTGTGATTAATTGTGGCTTGAACAATAATGTAGCTGTAAAAATAGTTGCCTGCTGAAATTGAAATATATATATACACATCTTTATCATGACTAGATAGACTCGGTGAGTTTGTCTTTACTATACACGTTAGATGTGATCCACCTCATAGTAACAATCCTGTCAGATCGTCCATCCTTTGAGTGAGAGTGTAAAATTACAGGTCGGCCGATCTGGTTTCGTGGTTAAAGTTAACCTTTCGACATGTTTCCGTGTTGTTGTTGCTCACAATGGCATGGACGCGATTTTCTGGGGTTTGGCAAAAGGGGAGTGGGACGGTGGGCGGTGCTCGGGTGGTGACTGAAGGCAGTGACTGTGTAGTTCTGACGTCGACTTTTTACGGAAGTCACAACGGTTCGTGAAAATCAGCTAGAACTTTAAGCAGGCTGTGTGAATTTTACTGTGGACTGACTGTTTTGAAACTTATATGGTAGTTAAATAGCCCCTAGACCTCAGGAAATTTCAGTTTTGACAATATGGGACCTCAGAAAACAATTATTTTTTTAAAATGCAGTTCATGACCCCTTTAAAGGGGTCTTAACATTAATTATTATTATTATGTTTCCTTGAGGTTCATTTACAAGTTATATGTTCACAAAAATAATAATTTTTAACTTTATTCTGATCCTCTGTCTAAAATAATATGTTTTATGGGGCAGCTCCTTTAAGGCTTGTCAGTAAATGACCACTGTTGTGATTGCCTAATGTAATTTACAGGCAAAGTATCATAAAACTGTTTACTTGAACTTTGTGATGTAGCTGTTGTCAGTTTCAATACAGCTGGCTGCTCCATTTTTCAATTAAAGTTTCTTTGCGAACTCTCTATTATACCGTGCCTTGTGTAATCCTCCAACAAGGTTAGGGAGACTTTTCCCACACTATAATTCCAGACTAAAATGTGTGAAATTGAGTGAAACATTTTGAAATATGTTCATTGGATTTAATTTTGTACATATATAATGCATATAATAGTGTTTTATATAATAAAACCAATAGATAGAAAAGTAATATGATGTTTTACACTGTAAATGATGCTCTTGATATTTTAATAAAAAAAAAAAATGGTTGTTTTCACACCCTGGTTATTGTGCCAAAATATTCCATAAGCGATATATCGCAATACTCTACAGAAACCTTGAGGAACCAAAGCCATTAATTTTTACTTTATGAGTTTTTCTTTTACCCATGACCTACGTATACTGAAAAACGAACACATGCATTTTTACTCCTTCAGGTCAACAGCGGACCTTGAGACTCTGGCTTTCCTGTCTCCTTTGCAAGCTCCCTATGAAATCACAATAGAGAAAAAGTGTCATTTTCAACAGTATACGAAGTAAATATTAACACCAAAACTGATCTTAAACCTGTTCACTTACCGTACCTGATGTTAATCTCTTTAACCTATATTTAAGCATGCAGTTAACGCGCGTCAATTCTGTTTTAATGGTGTGTCTAGACGGCCGCAGAGAGGCCTATAAGTGCATGCACTGTCGACCAACTTACAGTTTACAGAGTTTAATGTAGCAATGTGGTTGCTCAGTTTTTCTAAATGTTTTATTCGTGTAATAGATTTGAACAAAGAAATCAAGTGCTACGCACATGTATTGCCATTACTTGATTGCGAATACACATACAAATTAGACGAGTAAAGAAAACGCGGTATTGTTAAAAGAATCACCCCTTTATTTAAATATATAAACACAGGAAACCGCTGTTAACAGGTTAATGCAACATTTCCCATTCCATGACTAGTAAAATAATGGCAACTTACTGTTTGAACATGGTTCTTCTCGGCGTAGCGTGGTCGCGCGCTGCGTCTTCTTGTTTAACAGGTGTAAGCGTTAAGGTGCAATACTGCCACCTGGGAGGTCAACCAGGTACTGGCGCTGGAGTAGGCTATTTGCGTGTTGTTATCATAAGTGTCCTGTTCATTTTAAATATGAATATGCCAATGCCGGTATATCATCACACCCTAAATTAACACAATGTCGATATTTCATTATCTGAATATCACGGTTATCGTCAATATCACGACACCCCTAATGTTTACTGTGAAATACTCTATTAGCGAATATCTGCCCAAAAGTTGATATTCATAACATGCTTAACAATAATAATTTAGTTTCTCAGATATAAAATGACATTTTTGTACTGTGTTTTAGTACATACAAAGCATGTGTGCGTCTATGAATAAAAAAATCATGTTTTTTGTTTTGTTTTGCTTTTTTAATGAGCAGGCAATATTAATGATTGTTAAAAAATCTAATAATATAGTTGCTCCTGATATCAAGATGCTCACATATTATTTTTTTAAGTGACCAGATACCTGCACCCCAGTTGAGTCCTGTTGACTCAAATTTTCACGAGTCTCTTCAAACAGTTTTTGTTTTTCTATAAGAGCACTGTACCAACATCAGAAGCTGTTAAATTTGACTGATATGCTACACGAATATGGTAAAATAAGCTCCATCACTGACTTCTGATGGTGGGACTGTTTTTCTTCTTCTTCAGTTTATGGAAAGAAGCAGCAAACACCTTGGAAATACCAGGTATGGTTTACTTGTTTCCACATCTGAAAACAAATGTTCTGTATGCGTTTTATGGCATTATTTCAGTGACTTTAACGACCTTTTTTATTTTACTATTGTATTAGTATTTAATCTTTTTCACTAACTTGACATACATGTTGAGGGCGAGGGTAATCAGCACATTTGCTTTTTGCAACGGAATGAGGCACAAAGGAGACACATAAACTGCAAAAGTGCGGGAGATCATTGAAGATTCAATTAAAATAGCGACCGAGCGCAGGGGGAGTAGTGAGCAAAACAATGGAGTATAGTCAGTGTTGAACTAGCTCCTGTCCAGCTTTGCTAAAATTATATTTAAAGCGAATGTGCAAGGCAAAAAAAAAATTGTTTTTTTAATGGCTGGACCATTGTTGCCTAATCACCGTGAGACCCTCTGAATAAGATTACCTGTGTTCTTTATCAGATGGACTAAGTGCTGGAAATATAAATACAGCGGCCTGCCAGAACACTAGCCAGAGACGTCAGAGCTAAGCTGTCGCCGCCACCGCGCGATCCTGCACCCTATTACGGATGATTAGAATCAACAAATGACGGAGAGATGGGAAAGACGATTATGCTAGCCTCTCATCTGGAGGGATGGAACTGTCAGTCGGTCATATACAGGCGGAACTCCAAAAAAACGCTCTCTCTGAAGACTTCGTTTCATTACGAACGAGGCTAAAGAAGTAAACGGAAAATTGCAAACAACCCCACCACCACACCCGCTCCCACCAACCACCGCCCACCCGGCGATTCATTCTGAAATGGACAACATGAAGGCCGCTATCAGTGATGTGGAGGGAGGCTTGTCAACGTGGTCGGATGAGATCACTTCATTACAGACTACAGTTGCAGAACTAAAAACAGAGCTGGCTAGTTTGAAGGAAAAGAACGATGATCTGGAAGGCAGGATGCGGAGGTGTAACGTACGCATCGTGGGGGTTCCAGAAGAGACCGGTTCGAGCTCTACCGCTGCAGTCTCTATGATGCTGAAGGAAGTTTTAAACTTGGAGAAAGATATTCTGGTCGACCGCTCACACAGAGGCCTTACATCTAAAAAGCCTAACGGCAAGCCCCGGGTAATTGTCGCTAAACTCCACTATTACCAGGACTGCGCTGAAGTTCTGCGCCGAGCCCGAGAACAAGGTCCACTCCGATACAGAGGCGAGCCGATAGCAATCTTTCCAGATTACACTGCGAATGTTGCCAGAGCTCGGGCCGCTTTCAACGATGTCCGAAATCTGCTCCGAGGCCGACGTGATGTTCGCTACGGGATAATGTTCCCAGCTCGACTTCGAATCTCTTACAAGGGAGATAACAAGGAATTCTTGGACTCGGAGAAAGCAATGTTTTATGTGAAGTCGACGATTCAAGGTAAGGAAACGGCAAAGTGAATCTTAACATCCCATTCTACTTTTTTTGTTTTTTTCTGGACTTTGCTTTTTTGTCCCCTGGACTTTGACAGAGTCAATTGCGTTAAAGTTACAAGACTCCTTCCAATTTATTGCTCCGATACAGCTTTGTTCTCACGTTAAAGAACTATCAGCACACATTTTAGTCTTCCTCCTTTTTGGATGCTGAGAACCCATAGATGTGACTCATTAAGTTATAAGAGACATTGGGACTTTTGTGCTTAACTAAACGGCAGTGTCTAAGTATGGTCAATTGGCGTTCTTATGGATGTATGCGTATCACATTCATAATGTTCCACTGATGTTGCTCACTGTTATAATGTGAAGCGCTTTTTTATTTTTTTCTTCGTAATAGGCTGGATGGAAGCTGGTTTATAGAACACTAAAGTGGTTCTCCCTTGCCATATTACAAAGTATGGCACATCTTGCAATGGGTGTTATAGCCACCAGGTTCATTTAGGTGGCGGGGGTTGGGGTCCTATCAGACAGAATTTGTTTAAAGTTTTTTTCTTATTTAAAATTTCATTTTATCGAATTATGGGGTTGTGTTCTCAGTGTTTCGCTCAGTAAGTCCCCTTATGGCTAACACCAGTCCAATGGGAAATGCAGGGCGCATGATCAACTTTGTTAGTTGGAACGTTAAATCTTTAAATCATCCTGTGAAACGGAAAAAGGTACTCTTACACCTTGACTATCTGAAGGCTGACATAGCGTTTCTCCAGGAGACTCATCTCCAGGTGGCAGACCAGACTAGACTAACAGGTGGTTGGATAGGGCAATCATTTCATTCTAGTTTTAGCTCCAAGACGAGGGGGGCAGCAATCATAATACGTAAGAATACACCATTCGTAATGTCTAATATAGACCCAGATCCATTGGGGCGCTATATCATTGTGATGGGAAGATTGTATGGACTTCCCGTTATTTTAATGAATATTTACGCCCCAAACTGGGATGATAATACTTTCTTTACTCACACTTTCTCCCGAATTTCCAATATAGACACCCACCACCTCATTTTAGGGGGGGATATAAACTGCGTCCTTTCTCCCAAATTAGATCGGAGTTCATCTAAAGTGTGCCCTGAATCCAAGTCATCCCAAACAGTTAATCTTTTTCTTCAGACATATGGTTTGACTGATATTTGGCGGTTCAGAAACCCTGCCTCTAGGGGTTATTCCTTCTTTTCCCCAGTTCATAACTCGTTTTCACGAATTGATTATTTTTTTATTGATGATAAAATTCTTCATATGGTTTCTGACTGTGAATATCAAGCCATAGTCATATCGGACCATGCCCCCTTGAAAATGAAGCTATGCATTCCAGGCGTTAATCCTGGATACCGCCCCTGGAGGTTCAACCCCCTCCTTCTTTCAGATGAAGTTTTTGTGAATTTTATTAAATCAGAGATCGATTTCTTTCTCTCACACAATAAGACCCCGGGGATGTCTTTTCTAACAATCTGGGAATCATTGAAAGCATATTTGCGGGGACAGATCATTTCATATGGTTCAATGCAAAGGAAGGCCACTACCGAATGTCTAAGGCAGCTGACGGATGATATTTTGAAATTAGATATTAGATACATTCATTCACCATCCGATGAGATACTTAAACAGCGTCTGATGCTTAAGACGGAGTTTGATCTCCTCTCAACACGTCAAGCAGAAAACCTTATACTAAAATCGAGACACATTTCTTATGAATATGGGGAGAGGGCTGGAAAAATCTTAGCACATCAGCTGCGTCAGAAGACTGCTAATCAGTATATATTGGAGATTAGTGATGAACATGGTCAAAAACATATAGATCATATGGAGATAAATACATGTTTTCGTCGCTATTACGCTGCCCTTTACACTTCAGAACCACCTGATGATAAATCTGCCCTAGACAAATTCTTTCATAGTTTGGATATTCCCAGGTTGGCTCCAGATCTGGCCTCTGATCTAGAAAAAGACATTTCGGTAGATGAGATCACAGACACAATTAGAAGTATGCAATGCGGCAAATCACCAGGGCCAGATGGCTTCCCATCTGAGTTCTTTAAAAAATTTTCAGATACACTTGCACCTCTGCTTCTCACTGTATTTAAAGAATCTTTGTCCTTAAACTCTCTGCCCCCAACTATGCGTGAAGCAACTATTTCTCTTATTTTGAAGAAAGATAAAAATCCCTCTCAGTGTAGCTCCTACCGCCCGATCTCTCTTTTAAACTCGGATGTTAAGATTCTTGCGAAACTACTAGCACGACGTCTTGAGGCGTTCGATCCTTCCATTATTTCATCAGATCAGACTGGATTCATAAAGAATCGGTACTCTTTTTTTAATGTTAGGAGGCTTTTAAATATCATTTATAGTCCCTCCCCACCCGACATACCAGAGATTCAGATATCGCTTGATGCTGAAAAAGCCTTTGATCGGGTGGAGTGGGACTACCTTTTCTGCATCTTAGGAAAATTTGGATTTGGTCCTAATTTTATATCATGGGTTAAAATCCTCTATTCCTCCCCAATGGCTGCGGTCCGCACCAACAATAATCGATCTGCCCTATTTAGTCTACAAAGAGGCACCAGGCAAGGTTGCCCGCTGTCTCCACTTTTATTTGCCATTGCAATCGAGCCACTGGCAATAGCCATACGGCAAGACATCTTTATTAAAGGGATTCGTAGGGGGGATATGGAGTGTAAAATTTCGCTTTATGCAGACGACTTATTATTGTATTTATCAGATCCCTTGCCGGGTCTCTCTAAATTATTGAATATTTTGGAAAGATTCAGCAAGATATCCGGCTACAAAATAAACCTCCAAAAAAGTGAGTTAATGCCAATCAATGCAGCTGCTGCTCGTATTTCTTTCAATTCGATTCCTTTTAAAGTTACCATAAAAAAGATTAAATATTTGGGAATCTGGGCTACACGCAATTACAAGGATCTATATAAAGCTAATTTTCTGCCCTTGATAGAAGGTCTGAAACAGGAAATCAAACGCTGGGATTTGCTGCCCCTCTCTTTAAGTGGAAGAATTAATACTATTAAGATGAATGTATTGCCTAAGTTCCTATATTTATTTCAAAATCTTCCTATTTTTCTAACTAAACATTTTTTCAACTCCATAGAGAAGCCTATGTCAGCATTTATCTGGAACAACAAAAATCCTCGGATTCGGAAAAGTGTATTACAAAAACCCCGCGCCTTAGGCGGCATGGCACTTCCCAATTTTATGCTTTATTACTGGGCGGCTAATATGAGAGGATTAACTTTCTGGATGAAGGACAGTGATAGCCCTTGCGCCCCTAAATGGCTTAGTTTGGAGAAAACCTCCTGTAAATCTGTTTCCCTATCTTCTTTAATGTGCTCTGAACTTCCAATGCTTAAACCTGCCTCTCACTACTCCTCGAATCCTATGGTGATACAATCACTAAAAATTTGGAATCAATTTAGAAAGTCATTTGCTCTCCGTAGTCTCTCTTTATGTGTCCCATTAAGCAATAATTGCATGTTTACTCCTTCAATATTAGATAAAGCTTTTGATGTTTGGGCTAAAAGTGGGGTTTGTACATTTCAAGATCTTTATATAAACAACATTTTTGTATCTTTTGACGAACTGGTTAATAGATTTAAGATTCCTAGGTCCCATTTCTTTAGATACCTACAAATACAAATTTTTTTGGTTTCGCATACTGATTGTTTTCCCTCATATCCTCCCACATCTCTATTAGACTCTATTTTTAAGATAGGACAAGCCTTAAAACAAACTATAGGTAAAATTTATAAGCTCCTCAATCAGCATAGCCTGGCAAATTTAGACCATCTGAAGAATGAATGGGAGGTAGATTTGGATGAACAAATCCCGGAAACAATTTGGCAGAAAATTATTAAACATATCTACTCATCATCTATATGTCAACGTCATGTGGTTATACAATTCAAAGTGGTACACCGACTACATTGGTCAAAGGTTAGGCTATCTAGATTCAGACCAGAACTGGATCCTATTTGTGATAGGTGTAGCCAGGCGCGTGCATTATACATATGTTTTGGACATGTCCAGCTTTGTATAACTTTTGGAAATCGATCTTTGATGCTTTCTCAGAAATGATAGAATTGCCAATAGATCCATCTCCTTTTATTGCTATATTTGGCATCACAGCACAGAACATGCGTCTAAGTGGTTATAATTGTAAAATGTTGGCCTTTTACACTTTACTTGCCAGAAGATTAATATTGCTTAAATGGAAGGACCATTCCCCCAACTGTTTTCATTGGATTAAGGATGTCATGCAACTCTTAGAACTGGCAAAAATAAGATATCTCACTTCAAGGGGTCAACCAGAGATGCTATGCAATCTGGCAACTTTTCTGTCATTTCGTTGAAAACCGCAGAGTAGGGAGATACGTCCCAAATGTGTTAAACAAATTTGTTTTTTTTTTTTTTATTTATTTTTTTTTTAATATATATTTTTGTTTTGTAAACTTTTATTACATGTAATTATACTTTTGTCTGATGGGTAGTGGGGTGGGTGGAGGTGGGGTTTTGAATATATATTTTGTATTGTATTGTTTTGATCTTTTGTTGTTCTTGCATATTATAAAATTTTAAATAAACAGACCTTGTTCAAAAAAAAAATAGCCCGTCTCAGAAACATTTTTTTTTTTTTGGGCTTAACAAAATTGCACTCATAAAAATAAGGTTTTCTGAGTAACAAAAGGCATAGTACAAGTGTGGCCAACTTCGGTCCTGGAGAGCCACAGTTCTGAAGAGTTCTGCTCCAACCCCAATCTACCAGAAATCTACACGCAGGTGACTGTGGTTCTCCAGGACCGAAGTTGGCCAGCCCTGACATAGTACACAAATAGTACAGAGTACTAGAATTTAACAATTAGGTTTAACAAATTGTTGGACATTAAGTGAAGTCAATAAAAAATTGTTAGTTAACGTCATGCTGTAGTGGAATCACACTGGTTATTCCAGACTTTGCATAACATGAATTTGCTTACAGTTTCTGCAATTTTTAAGCAGTTCCATATTGAAACTATAGAGCTTACGGTGCAAGGGTTTTGTTTTACTGCAGTTGGTTAATTAGTTTTGCAACATCACCTAGTTTAGTCTGATTAAGTATTGTAGTTTTGGTGATAAGCTGCACTTGGGTTCTTTATACAGTATCTTGCCTTGCAAGCTGTTGGTTATGAAATTAGACAGAATAGTTGTGCTTGTTTATCAGATGATTGGACACAATTATCAGACACTGATCATCTCAAAATCTTATCTGAGCTACAATCTCATTACTACAAAACACCTATTCATACACATTTTATAAAAAATGAGTGCATTTGAAAATCAGACCTCAGTATGTTCAGTTGACAGTCTGACAGTCCAGCAGAGAGGAGCTTCACTCCAGAATCCTGAAGGTCATTGTTACTGAGGTCCAGCTCTCTCAGACAGGATTTTGATGATTGTAGAGCTGAAGACAAGCTTTCACAACACTGACCAGTGAATCTACAACCTGCCAATCTGAACAAAACAAAGGATTCAGTAACCTGCACTAAGCATTGTAGATGTTTTCCTAATTAAACACACACTGATTCAACTCATCTGCTCATTATTAGAGACTCTTAAGACAGGGTTCCTCAAATCTGGTCCTGGAGGGCCACTGCCCAGCAGTCAAACCCTGATCAAACTCACTTACCTGTGATTTTCTAGGGATCCTGATGACCTTGATGAGCTTGCTCATGTGTGTTTGATTAGGGTTGAAGCTAAACTCTGCAGGGCATTGGCCCTCTGGGGCAAGATTTGAGGAACCCTGCTCTAAGACAACACATGGGTGTGTCAGATAGTGATGTGTCATTCGCGAACGAACCAGCTCGAAGAGCCGATTCTTTGTAGCGAACGAGAAGAGTCTTCATACGAATCTTCGAATCTTCAGTCGGAGCCTTCTATTTTAGGCCAATTTAGCAATTGTGAGTGGTTTGTGTGTTGGTAAGCAATTTTTTATTTAGTGTTTTCATAAAAGCCTTATTTTTATGCTTTTTTCCGTTACAAAAAAACACAAAAAAAACACATATGCGGCTAATCACATGGGAGGACAGACTAGAATCATACCATTATGTGAAAGAAGGAAGGGGGACACACGCTCTGAAGATAGCCAGTGTAGTGGTAAAGGTCATGTACACAGAGTGACAGAGAGCAGGGGAAGCCGGATTTAAATGTAAGCATGTTGGTTAAGGTATGAAGACTCAGAGAGAAACCACATAGAGGAGAAATTGCTTCAGCACACCCAAGCCTGAGGCCCCCATCGATATTTCGAATGCCAGCTGCACTACAAGACTAAAGGTTATTATTAAAGGTTATTAACATGTCAAATAATAGTAATCGGTGCAAATTTTTTTGTAACGGAAAAAAAAAGCATAAAAATTAGGCTTTTATGAAAACACCAACACACCAACCATTCACAATTGCTAAATTGGGCTAAAATAGAAGGCTCAGGGTGATACTAAATAAAGAGCCATTTGGGAGTCGCAAGAGCCGGCTCTTCTTAGGGAGCTGAGCCAAAAGAGACGAATCTTTGAAAAGAGCCGAACTTCCCATCACTAGTGTCAGATAAGAGAGACATCAAAAATATGCAGTGTTGTGGGGGCTCCAGAACCAGGGTTGGGAACCACTGATTTAGATGACACACATTAAAAGTGGATCAATGCAGTGGATGCAAAATACCACCAGCACTGATACAGATTATTGCACTGAAGGTTAGTCTTGCTACCACCTGTCCCTTTCCTAGACCATTCATTGTATATTAATTAGCCTGTCATCAGTGCAAAAACAACTGCTTCGCATTGTAGAACACTTAAGAAAATATTACTTTTTCATGTCCTTTTTAAAAGGGTGACTTATCATAAATACCTCAGTATGTTCAGTTGACAATGAAAACTCTTCAGTCCATCAGAGAGCAGCTTCACTCCTGAATCCTGCAGGTCATTGTTACTGAGGTCCAGATTTCTCAGATGAGAATTTGATGATTGGAGTGCTGAAGACAAACTTTCACAGTGCCGATGAGAGAGACCACATCCAGCGAGTCTATAACGGAGAATGACAGTGCAGGGGTGTCAAATTCAGCTCCTGGAGGGCCACTGCCCTGCAGAGTTCAGCTCCAACCCCAACAAAACACACCTAAACCAGCTAATCAAGATCTTACTAGGCATACTAGAAACATCCAGGCAGGTGTTTTGGAGCTGGATGGAGCTACACTTTGCAGGACACGGGCCCTCCAGGACCGGAGTTTGGAGATTTTTTGTATTCTGTACATGGAAATGAAAAGTAGAATTGTGACAATACACAGCCCATGATTCTGCCTTATACACAAAACCAAATGTAAGAATAAATTAAAGACAGAATCATTCTTAAAGACTTAACCCTCCGAGTTCGGAGACTATGCCGACATGTTCAGTTGCATTTTTTACTTGATAATGGCAAAAAGAACTTAAAATGCTCCATCATTTTTATCGTACATATAAGTGTAATACATCATTTGAATCTGTAAAAGGTCTACTTTTATTTGCGTACACACACAATGAAAACAAAAATTGTGCTTTTGTAAAATAAAGAAAAGTAACATGGTGTGCTTTCTGCTGTCTCGGTCTCTGTGAACTCCTTTCTGAAACACGTCATAAAATGAAACAAAACTCAGCGGATAGTTGACACACAGACATGAGATATATGTCTATAGAAAACAAAGTGTCTACTTTTAAGTGAAATAAGTCATATCAAAAACAAATATTCTCTGTTAATCCATATATAAAAAAAGAAAAGTACAGTTTGTTGAAGCATTTTTGTTTCATTTTTCATGAATATGTGTTTTTGGTATCGTGTGTTTCAAACTGTTATGCCTTGAGCAGAAGGACTACTTCCTCGAAGGAAAATTTGGAGGAGTTCCTCAGCCTCGTGCCAGCAGCATCATTCCCAGACGACTGTCTCTGCAGCTTCCTGCATGCCGGCCTCAACACCGTCACCAGAGTGCAGCTGTCTGGGGAAGGCCTTTGAGGGAGATTTGCGAATACGTAGAGTGGGTGTAATCTTGGAGAGGATGTTACCCTGGCCCCAGTGCTTCTACCTGAATCTGTCGGTTCGGTTCCGTCTGTAATGGCCCTGCCCAGCCTCCCTCTCCCACCACCTCTCCAAACCACTTTTAATGACTTTGTATGTTTCCTGAGTATCTGTTTGTCCCTGCAATCTCTTCTCCAGTCCCCAGCCAATCCTGCCAACAAGTCATCGTCACCTCCCATCAGTCCCTCAGTTTCTCCTCTTTGGTGTGGTGTCTCACCTAAGGCACCCACGGCTCCTCCTCCGGTCACGGGGCGCTCTGTACCACCTCGACCTGGCCCCCCAGCTCCTGCACCGCCACTCCTCCCTCCCTTGATTCCAGTGTGGACCATCGGACATTTTGACTTTCCGGGATCTCTCAGTTCGTAGCCTTCACCTGGTTCAGACCTCGCCACACCTTAGTTGGTGTCTTGCGGGCCATCTGCTACTCTCCGGCCCTCCACCCCTTCATCTTCAGCTCACTCCACCCTCCCTCAGGCTCCACCTCCACCCTCGGTCGCTCCAGTTTGCCCTCTGCCCTCCGGATCCCCACTTCTATCTTTCTGCAGCTCCGTCACAGCCGCCCAGGTCATTGGCGTCACATCACTTCCTCAGCTCTACGTCTGCACGGTGGGCTCCACCTGACAAGTCATTGTTGCCTGCGCTTGTCTCCATGGCGCTGTTATCACCTCCACCATCAAGGCTCCTCCCTCCAGCAACGCTGGTGTGGGGCGCAGTCTTGGCTGTGGTCTGGATCATCTGCCACCTGCCTCTGCTTAAGGCTATCCACTGGTTTTCACCTCCATCATCACCACCCTGGATTTTTTTTGGTTCTGCAATCTACCGGTCGCACAAAGGTGTGTGACTGTTCAAGTCACTGTGTTTAGATCAGTGTGCTCAATAATGTGCCTTTGACCTTCATTATGTATATTTTGATTATATTGTGTTGTAAAAAAAAATCAATAATAATAATTGTAAAAATATATTTTAATCTCCTCACATTTTTTCTTACCTGCCTCACAGTCACAGTCACACTGATGGGCCATTAGGGGACTGTGTTTCGTCTCTAAGGTGTGAATTACATCAATAGTCATGGCCATAGTCACTCCCTTGCATACGGTCTTTCTAACACAAAACATCTCTTACAAAATTTAAATCAATATATTGTTTTCTGTGAGTAAGTAGGCAGGATGATTTTCATATCTTTTTGTAGCAAAAACTCTAGTCTACCACATCCAGTAGTCCAAAGTCTTGTGAACAAATGTTCTGTATATGATTTATGGCCTTATTCGTGATGGAAAAAAAAGAAGATATTTTTCACTAACCACACATAAATGTTGTATTCACAAAAATACAAACTTGTACATACACAGTGATTACATATTATTGTAACCCAGTTTGTGCTGAATACAGTGTAATCAGACTTTAACCATTAATATGTTTAGAAGAAACCGAAAAAAACAGCAATGTCAGGGCATGTCAAAATTTCTCTACAGCCCCCCCCCCAAAAAAAGAATCAGAATGCAAAGCTGAAAATATAAAATGATGTTAGACACATACAAAAATGGTAGTATCACCGACAACATACCGACATACCATTAAAGTACTATGTGGGGAGAGATGTTGTTAGAGAGAGCAGCACGGGTTGCTGAGTCTTCTGGATGAATCCAGGTCTCATTGAACCCCAAGATAAAAAGAGTAGACTGAGAAGCAATGGCCGGAATGAAGTCTGCTTTGTTGACAAATTACAAAAGTTTCTTCTTAGCCAATGGCTATTATTCTAATTACAAATAAGAGCAATGCATACAATACAAAATACAAAAAATACAAATTATAATGAAAGTTGAAAAATAGACATAGCTAGTAAACAAAATAATCCTTCCTAGCAGCAAATACGTGAGTGTCCTGCGTAATAATTGGTTATAGATCTGCTGTTGGAATTATTACTTGCTGCTAAGAAGGAATATTTCGTTTTCTGCCTATTTCTACGTTATATTTTTGTTTGCGTTTGTATTTTTGATTGCACTTTCTGGTAATTATAATAACTGCCCTCGGCTAAGAAGGAGCGCGTGTAATTTAATTGCTCCCTTCCTGCGTTGAAGTGCGAACTGTAGTTTCGATTGGAGGAATTGCCCTGCTATAGACTATTGGCTGTGCTAATTAGAAGGCGGCCACAACTGTTTTCACTGTAGTGTCTTAGACTGTGTATTCATCTGATGTCTGTGCGCTGACGCGGAAGCAACAGCGGAAGCGTTCAACCCTCCTCGTGTGAAGACCAACGAGTGTAAAGACCTGCGACTTTACCTGCGCGACTTCACCGAGCAACGAAATCGCCTAGGCACTTAAGTATAATTTTTATCTTCCCTTTACACACTCTCCTTTTCTGTCCTCTCTTTCCCACCTCTATCATGTGCTTCCAAACCATTCCGGTTGTCTCTCGACGACGCTCTACGGTCACACGCAAACGGCAACGCAATGTTGCTAACCTGCATCCTATCTCTACATCACCTACTACACCTCTTTCTTTCTCTATGTGTCTCTGGAATTGTCAGTCAGCTGTCAAAAAAGCAGACTTAATTTCTGCTTTTTTTTTTACAATCTATACTCAGCATCTTGGGCTTGACTGAGACCTAGACTCATCCAGAAGACTCGGCAACCCCAGCTGCTCTAGCTAACAACTTTTCTTTCTCTCACACCCCCCGTAAGGTTGGCCAGGGTGGGGGCACTGGTCTGCTCATTTATAACAATTGGAAATACTCAATCCACTCTCCCCTATGCAATTACAACTAATTTGAATCTCATGCGATTACTGTAACAGCTCCTATAAAACTCCAGGTTGTGGTAATTTACCGCCATCCTGGGCAAATTCTATCCGCCTTCCTAGAAGAGATGGATGGGCTGCTGTCCTCCTTCCCGGAGGATGGCAGTCCACTTTTAGTCTTTGGTGACTTCAACATTCATCTGGACAAGACTTATGCTACAGACTTCCATTCACTCCTTGCATTTGATCTCAAACGACTTACCACACCAAAAGGGGGGCACGCACAAATCAGGCAACCAAACTGACTTAATTACACACGCATTGTATTGCAGACAACTTCTGGTCAAAAACCCTACATATCTTGATCAGTTCTTCATAAATTTAACTACATTGGGCCCTGTGGCCACCCTACCCCCATAACGCGAGAACTTTAGACGCAAAACCTAGCAGCTACCTTTACCCCTCCCCATTCCCTGTGCCGTGTAGTGTGGTATCCTCCTCTCTTCCCTCACCTTCCCATTTCTCATCTCTGGATGTGAATGCAGCAACTGAAACTTTATGCTCTGCTTTAACCTCTTGTCTAGATGATATTTGCCCTCTCTCCTCCAGGCCAGTACGGGCTGTCCCCTCGAACTCCTGGTTATCCGATGTTCTTCGTGAACACCGGACCAAACTCAGGGCAGCTGAGAGAAAATGGTGCAAATCAAAAGATCCATCAGACCTGAGTATGTGTCAGTCTTTGCTTTCATTTTTCTCTGCTGAAGTCCATACTGCCAAATCTCTATATTTCCACAAAAAGATCAACAGTGCTCCAGACACACGTAATCTCTTCAAAACATTCGATTCTTTTCTCTGTCTCTTCAGTCCACCACACACCTCACGCATGCTAGTACCACCGCGCCTATGAACGAACACGCTACGCCTGTAGTGTTGCACCAAATTTGCACTCACCACCACAGACACAAAACTAATAAACAGTTGAGCTTATGTGCAGCGACAAATCCAGCCCCACACACACAGGACTTCAAACCAACCCCACACACTGCAAAAACTCCCATCTTCTCCTTCTGTCCCCGCACTGAGGCAGAAGTATCAAAACTTCTCCTCTCCAGCCATCCTACAACATGCCCTCTAGAACCAATCCCCTCACACCTCCTCCAAGCAATCTCTCCTACACTTGTACCAGCACTCACACCACATCATCAAGCCATCTCTCCTCACAGGCACATTCCCCACTGCATTCAAGCAGGCTCGGATAAACCCACTGCTCAAAAAACCTACGTTAAACACTTCACTTACAGAGGAGAAGTACAGACCTGTCCGTCTCTTCTCTTCATCATAAATAGCACGAACGATCACACACGTCGTAATGGCAGGTGGTTATCAACCCAGATATCACCTTGTTTTCTTCACAGGAATACCAACAAAACTGGATCCTAACAGGCAGTTGCAGGAGCTGTGCTCGGGTGGCCTCATCAACTAGGAGGATGTTTGCAGCTATGTGTTCGCACCAATCCGACACCGTAGCCTTGCGGTTTGCAAAAGCTGATTCCAAATCATCATTCCTTATTCTGCTGGATCTTTCTGCTGATTTTGACACTGTCAATCATCAGATCCTCCTGTCTGCCATCTCTTCAATGGGCAAATCACAGGAGTCCACTTCGCTCTGGTTTTGAATCCTATCTCAATGGTAGGTCTTTCAGGGTGTCTTGGGGGGGGGAGGTATCCAAAGCACATCAACTTGTCACTTGGGTTCCTCAGGGATCAGTTCTTGGAACCCTCCTCTTCTCCATATACACAACATCACCGGGTCCCATCATACAGGCACATGGCTACTCCTACCATTGCTATGCTGATGACACACAGCTCTATCTTTCATTTCAACCAGATGATCCAATGGTAGCTGTACGGATCTCAGGCTGCCTGGACGACATCTCAGCTTGGATGAAAGAACATCACCTACAGCTAAACCTGGCAAAGACTGAGCTTCTTGTTTTCCCTGCCACTCCAACTCTTCAGCATGATTTCACCATCCAGCTAGGTTCTTCTACAATTAACCCATCAACTTCGGTCAGAAATCTTGGTGTAACTTTTGATAACCAGCTGACCTTCAAAGACCACATGGCAAAGATTCTCTTACGGTCCCCCCAAGCGAACTCCGGTGGGTTCTATGGTTCATAGGCGGGACAAAGACCGCTCGATCTTGCAGGTTTGCTTTGCACAACATCAGAAAGATCAGGCCCTTTCTAACGGAGCATGCTGCACAACTTCTTGTCCAGGCCCTTGTCATCTCTAGGCTGGACTACTGCAATGCTCTTCTGGCTGGACTTCCATCAAGCACAATCAAACCTCTACAAATGATTCAGAATGCAGCGGGCACGACTGGTCTTCAATGAGCCCAAAAATATCCCATGTTGCACCTCTCTTTATCTCCATGCACTGGCTACCGGTTGCGGCTCGCATCAAGTTCAAGACATTGATGCTTGCATATAGAACAGCCACAGGCTCAGCACCCGACTACTTCCACTCACTACTACGAATTTACAATCCCTTCAGAAGTCTGAGATCCGCTAGTGAGCGACGCCTCGTGGTACCATCACAGAGAGGCTCAAAATCACTTTCCAGAACATTCTCGTTCACCACTCCTGGCTGGTGGAACGATCTTCCCACCCCTATCCGGAATGCTGAATCCCTGACAATTTCAAGCGACAGCTGAAAAACTCATCTCTCGAAGCGCTAATTGACTTCATATTAAAAAAAATAAAAAAATTTCTCTCTCTTTATTATTCCTTCTCTTTCTAGCTTGTACTTATTTGAATAATGCCTGAAACTTGGTATTATGAGCACTTCTGTGTCTGTTTGCCTCTTTAAGAAGAAAAGCTTTATGTATTGCCCAATTGTAAGTCGCTTTGGATAAAAGAGTCTGCTAAATGACTAAATGACTAAATGTAAATGTAAATAAAAATCTAAACAATAGAAACAAACAAGCAAACACTGACATGCTACTGCCTTTTCTACTGACTAATCGTTTCTCCTCCCTGATCTCTTGGCAGAGGAGAGTTAAATTGATCAAAGTCCACATCAAAAAAGCTCCATTAATGTAGATCGATGCAATGTCTAAAGGGACTTGTTCATTACAGTCATAAGCAATCAAACATAAAAAACGGACCAAACTCACTAAAAACATAAGAAATAGGATGTCGAGAAACCCACTGCCGGTCACTGCATGGGTATATGCCCAAACAGTATGGGTTGAGAATACCTTAAATCTACTATTTTGTAAAAGTTTGAGTTTAGAGATTCAACCAGAACTTCTATGACATTGTGAAGGGAGGACTCAGGATCAGATTATTGATCTGACAACCTGATTCGAGCAAGAAGACCCACCAAAACCCATTATCACTAGCCCAGCCACTCCATCTAACACAAACAAAACTCAACTCATGAAAGTTGACTCTCCTGGTCACCCAGCAGCTCTACAATCCTTTCAAGACCTGAAAGCCCGTTTCACCTCTGTTCCCATTCTTCACCATCCAGATCCAGAATGTCTGTTTATCGTTGAAGTGGATGCTTCTAACACTGGCATCAGAGCCATTCTCTCCCAGCGTCACAAGACACCTCCTAAGCTCTTCCCATGTCCTTATTTCTCTCGAAAACTCAGCCCTACTGTAAACAGAATTAAGATGTTGGGAACTGTGAATTACTGGCCACAAAGGCAGCATTTTAAGAGTGGCGACACTGGCTAGAGGGGCCTAAACATCCATTCTTTGTCATGACTGATCATCTAAATCTTGAATATTTACGCACCACAAAGAGACTCAACCCAAGATAGGCAAGATGGGCTCTATTCTTTACACCAGGGGTGTCCAACCCTGCTCCTGGAAAGCTACCATCCTGCAGATTTCAGCTCCAACCCCCCCTGCTCAGCCAACTGTCTGTAATTATCAAGCAACTCGAAAACCTTTATTAGATGGTTCAGGTGTGTTTGATTGGGGTTAGAGCTGAAATCTGCAGGATGGTAGCTCTCCAGGAGCAGGGTTGGACACCCCTGCTTTACACACTTCAATTTCACCGTTACATATCGACCTATCGAGTCTAAAAACACCAAAGCCAACGCCCTCTTTTGGCAGCACGAGTCCTCGCTCCACCTTCAACCCGATGAACCCATTATCTCACCTAGGGCTGGGCTATAAAACGATCATATTTTTCTCAATAAAACGATAACAAGAGTTCGATAAATGTTTGATATAATGTTTATGCACCAAAAGCGTAATGAAACAGCGCTACTCATTTAAACTGGACCATTCACCCCCTCGGCTCAAAGTTCAGACAGCAGCATGAGCTTACTAGAGCAGACGCGTTTACTCACTGATAAGTCTCGGTCACGTGACACTAAACAGCGCTGTGAGATCCACTGCTTGAACTCAGCCATGAACACAAATGACTCTGTGATTTAAACTAGTTTAAAGCCAGATGACAAAACAGCACTGATAAACAGGAAAAACACTGTGCAACGATACAGTCAGAAGGCTTTCAAATCTACAAATCACCATCATTTACCATGGATTTACTGTAGTAACACTAACTGCACCATGGTATTGTGTCAGAAATATGGTATATTCATATTGAAATGTATTATATTGTTAATCAAATTGTATAATGTAGACATGTATTAAATGTATTAAAGGAGTAATGGAATATAATTACAGTATTTTGTGATTAAGTTATAGCGTTTGTGCATTCATACTAAATGTATTTATACTACTGTTTTTCATACAAATACCTAAAAACCATATAGTTGTATTATTTTACCATGGTATTGAGGTGCTATATGTTTGTTTTTAATTGTGGTTTAAAAATTTTTTTTTCCAATTGGAAATTTCCCTAAATGTATGCTACTATGGAAGACCAATGGTTAAGTTTAATAAAAGTCGGTCAGAATAATTATATTTCACCATATAAAAATTAGGTTGTTACAATTTTTACAGATGTTACTGTTTTTGATAATGAACATAAATTTACATCTGCATAATAACTCAAGCTACTACTGTCAACTCAAGCTAATGTCAAATGTGCAATTCTAAGAGACAAAAATTTAATATTAATATTGCAGCCTACACTGCAAAATGTGCTGAATATATGGCATCATCAAAGCAGGCACACCAACCTGTGGTGATTTTAAAACAATACACTCATTGTTAGAACATGCGAAAATAAGAAACGTTTATATAAAGTATTTGTTTTAAGAAAAATTACTGGAAAAGTGTAAAGAATTCAAAAAGGTGCAGTGTTTGTCATGTTCTAACCATAAAGAGTGTTTAAAACCACAATTAACGGTCTGGTCTCTACAACTTTCACATAAGAGCAAAAATTTGCCTTTAAACTTGAAAGATATACAAATCTGAAATTTATTGTGATAATTATCGATATCGACTAATATGAAAAATATTATTGTGATAATTTTTTTGACTATCGCCCAGCCCTAATCTCACCCTCAATAATTTTCGCTTCAGTGCAATGAAACATTGTGACAGAGATAACCAACGTTCAGACTCCACCACCTTCTAACTGCCCTCTGAACAAAACATATGTTCCACTCTCCATCCGCAAGAAAGTTCTGACCATCCTGTAATCACCACCACACTCCTGTTTAACTGTTAAACAATCGCTTCTGGTGACCCACCATGCAGGCAGACACCATAACCCATGTTCACTGATCACCAATATCCATAAAACCCCCAGCCTAAGCTGCCCACTGCCTCCGAAACTGCTGAACATTTGTGTAACTTTGTCTGAGACAATGTACTGTACTCTGATAGACCATAGGCTCTGAATACAATGTACCTCAGTTCACCTTCCTAGTATGAGCAGCTTTCTGTCAGCAACTCAAAATAAATGACAGTCTCACTTCTGGATACAATCTCCAATCCAACATTCAAACTAAACGCATGAATCAAGAGCTCGCTCGGTTCCTAAGAACCTGCTGCAACCAGAACCAGTCAGACTGGAGCCACTACCTACTCTGGGCTCTATATGCCCAAAATTTCCACCACAATCCCTCAACGGGTTTAACTCCCTTTCAGTGTGTGCTTTTGGAAGCTACTTGGAACAAAGCACATGTTCATCTACAATAAGCTGTCAAAAGACAGAAAGAACAAGCTGACTGTCACCATCGTCCCAATCCTCAGTATCATGCCCCTCAGTGGGTCAGGCTCTCCACATGTGATCTCTGTCCCAGGTATGTGGGTTCTTTCAATTTAATCAGAAAACTCACCCCAGTGTCATATTGCCTTGCCTTCCCCTTATGGTATCTCTTCCATTTTCCATGTGTCTTTGCTCAAGACCACCAGTGATCCGAGAAGTGAGGAGAAAGAGTTCGGTGACCAAGGCCCCCTACCCATCATCATAGACGGCGAGGAGGCCTATCAGGTGCGAGCTCTCCTGGACTCCAGACATTGGGGAAGAATGTTACAGTATCTTGTGGACTGGAAGGGGTATGGTACTGGGTGGGTAGGGGTCTCTGTCACACCAGTCACGAGCAAACACATGAATTCAGAGGACATTTAACAGCAGACAAAGAAACTAGGATTGGGGGACTCACTATAAATACACAGGACTTGAGGGGAAGATGAGGAACACCTGGAACTAATTAAACAATGAACATAGGAAACATCTGGGACTAATAGAATTAAATGGGGACAGGAACAGGAAGGACAAACGGAAACTAAACGGGAAAATACACGTGTCAGATCACCCCCCTCCCGGATGGCGTGTCCAGCGTAGTATCAGTACAATCGGGAAGGGGGAGGCTGGTGCAGGACTGGAACAGGGCGGAGACAAGGAGAGCATCCAGGGCGGATCAGGAAGCCATGGCGGAGCAGACAGTTCAGGGAGCCATGGTGGATCGGGGAGCTCAGGAGGCCATGGCGGATCAGGGGGCTCAGGAGGCTATGGCGGCTCCTCCGTGGCCTTGGCTGGCTCGGCCACGGGTATATGCCCCCCCCAAAAAAATTTTATTGGGGAAAACTAGGAATCCTTAGGGTCGCTCAGGAGGAGCGGGCACTGGAGGGCACTCTGGAAGGCGCTTACAAGGAGCGGGCATTGGAGGGCGCTCTGGAAGGTGCATACGAGGAGCGGGCACTGGGTCTGGAGCCGACACTGGAGCGAGCTCCATTTCCTCTATTTCAATGGAGAGGAACGAAAGGGAAAAATGAAATACTTTTCAAAAAATGAAAAACAAACACGGGTAGGAAAGGCGCCGCTTTTGTTCACAGGTCTGCTGTTCTGTCACGATACACTCGGGAAGGAGTGAGGAGACGCAGGAGAATTCTTCAAACATAGAATTTAACCCCCTGGGGTCGTCAGTTCCGCCAGCAGAACTTTTTACAGATTTGAATTACAGCGAAAAGAACTAAAATGCTCCTTCATACTTGACCGTACATATAAGAGTAATACACCATTTAAATCTGTAAAGGGTCTACTTTTATTTGTGTACACTCACAATATAAAAAAATTTTGCAAAATAAAGAAAATAAACACGGTGCGTGTTATGTCTTCTCTGTCTTCGTGAACTGCTTTTAGAAACACGTCACTAAAATGAACTGAAACTCAGCGAATATTTGACACACTGTACACTGTTTTTGGGCTATTGGCATTGTTTTTCTTTGTTTCGATAAATTAGTACTAGTATCAGTGAACATCATAATAATGTTAATAATGTAGTTTGTGTAAACAGCATGCTTGCTTTTTTATTTCAGATGAGAGAATAACAGTGTAAAAGAACCTGTTGCAAAGAGAGCCAAAGCAAAAAACAGCCCACTTGGTCATGGAAACCAGAAACTGACGCTGACATGTTCCACAGGCTCTGAGATTCCTGAGCGCACAGGAACCTGGACCACAGCTAAGACAATGTGATGCACACACTCCCATGAGTTATTTAATGTGATAGTTACAGTTGTTGAAAAGTTTGCCGCCCTTCCCCGGATTTTTTTGCATTTTTGTCACACTTTAATGTTTTAGATCTTCAAACAAATTTAAATATTAGTAAAAATAACACAAGTTGAACACAACATGCAGTTTTTTAAATGAAGGTTTTTATTATTAAGGAAAAACAAAATCAAAAACTTCATGGCCCTGTGTGAAGAAGTGTTTGCCCCCTAAACCTAATAACTGGTTGGGCCACCCTTAGCAGCAACAACTGCAATCAAGCGTTTGTGATAACTTGCAATGATTCTGTTACAGCGCTGTGGAGGAATTTTTTCCACTCATCTATGCAGAATTGTTGTTATTCAGCCACATTGGAGGGTTTTCGAGCATAAACAGCCTTTTTAAGGTCATGCCACAGCATCTCTATAGGATTCAGGTCAGGACCTTGACTAGGCCACTCCAAAGTCTTCATTTTGTTTTTCTTCAGTCATTCAGAAGTGGACTTGCTGGTGTGTTTTGGATCATTATCCTGCTGCAGAACCCAAGTGCGCTTCAGCTTGAGGTCACGAACAGATGGCCGGACATTCTCCTTCAGGATTTTTTGGTAAACAGCAGAATTCATGGTTCCATTTATCACAGCAAGTCTTCCAGGTCCTGAAGCAGCAAAACCGCCCCAGACCATCACACTACCACCACCACCATATTTTACTGTTGGTATTATGTTCTTTTTCTGAAATGCAGTGTTCCTTTTACGCCAGACGTAATGAGACACACACCTTCCAAAAAGTTAAACTTTTGTCTCGTCGTCCACGGAGTATTTTCCCTAAAGTCTTGGGGATCATCAAGATGTTTTCTGTCAAAACTGAGATGAGCCTTTATGTTCTTTTTGCTCAGCAGCGGTTTTCGTCTTGGAACTCTGCCATGCAGACCATTTTTGCCCAGTCTCTTTCTTATGGTGGAGTCATGAACACTGACCTTAACTGAGGCAAGTGATGCCTGCAGTTCTTTAGATGTTGCTCTGTGTTCTTTTATGACCTCTTGGACGAGTCATCGTTGTGCTCTTGGAGTAATTCTGGTAGGCTGGCCACTCCTGGGAAGGTTTACCACTGTTCCAAATGTTTTTGCCATTTGTGAATAATGGTTCTCACTGTGGTTCGCTGGAGTCCCAGATCTTTAGAAATGGCTTTATAACCTTTTCCAGACTGATAGATCTCAATTACTTTCTTTCTCATTTGTTTCTGAATTTCTTTGGATCTCGGCATGATGTCTAGCTTTTGAGGATCTTTTGGTCTACTTCACTTTGTCAGGCAGGTCCTATTTAAGAGATTTCTTGATTGCGAACAGGTGTGGCAGTAATCAGGCCTGGGTGTGGCTAGAGAAATTGAACTCAGGTGTGATAAAACACCGTTTTAACAGGGGGGCAAACACTTGGGACATGTAGTTTTGGATTTTGTTTTCTCTTAATAAAAACCTTCATTTAAAACCTGCATGTTGTGTTTACTTGTTATCTTTAACTAATATTTAAATTTGTTTGATGATCTGAAACATTAAAGTGTGACAAACATGCAAAAATATAAGAAATCAGGAAAGGGGCCACCTTTTTCACGACCACTGTATTGTATTCTTAATAAACTACAAACAAAAAATATATAAATTTATTTTTTCCTCACATTCTTTCTTGTAGCAATTCCCTCTCAGTCACACACCTGACTGAATGGCTCATTATGCAGGCCTTTGTCTTCTCAGGTGTGAATCACAGCATTATGAATGACCATTAACGGCCCCTTTCATATACTTTTTCTACACAAAAAGTGTCTTAGAAATTTTTAATCAATATATTGTTTTCTGTGAATGAGTGAATAAGATGATTTTCACAATTTTGAAGCAAAAACTCTAGACTTCAAGATTCAGTTCTCAAAAGTCTTGTGAACAAAATGTTCTGTATTTGTTTTATGGCCTTATTTCAGTGATTTTTTAAAATGTTAGTTTTTCACTAAGCACGCATAAATGTGGTTTTCTCAAAAACACAATCACGTACATACATGCTGCTCACATATTATTGTAGCCCAGTTTGTGCTGATTACAGTGTTATTAAACTTTAGACATTCAAATGTTTGTAAGCAACTGAAAAAAGCCCAAACGTCAGGGCATGTCAAAACTTTTCCAGGCCCCAAAACACCCTCGGATCCCATAGGGTTAATAAGCAATGGGCAAACACAGGAACTCAGAGGACATTTAGTAGCAGACAAATAAACTAGGATTGGGAACACTTTAAACACATGACTTGATGAGGGGAAGACGAGGAACACCTGGAACTAATGAAACAATGAACATAGGAAACACCTGGGACTAATAGAACTAAATGGGGACAAGAACAAGAAGGACACTTTATGTGCAGTTTCTAACATTAATGGCTAAAATCTGATTACACTGTATTCAGTACAAACTGTGCTACAATAATATGTGAGCGGCATGTATGTACATGTTTGTGTTTTTGAGAAAATAAAGTTTATGCATGGTTAGTGAAAAAAAAAACTATATTTTTAATTCAATGAAATAAGGCCATAAAACTTACACAACATTTGTTCACAAGACATTTGAGTACTGGATATTGTTGACTAGAATTTTTGCTACAAAATGAAGTAAAAATCCTGTCCACTCATTCATAGAAAACAATCTCTTTAATATGGTCTAACTTTTCTAAGACACGTTTTGTGTTAGAAAGACTGTTGCGAGGGAGTGTCAAAGACCATGAATATTGATGTAATTCACACCTCAGAGACAAATACACTCCCCTAACGGGCCTATCAGTGTGGAATGTGACTGAGGCAGGTAAGAAAGAATGTGAGGAGATTAAAATAATGGGTTTTAAAATTATTTTAAAAAAAACAATATAATCAAAATGTACATAATGAAGGTCAAAGACACATTATTGAGCACACTGATGTAAACACAGAGACTTAAACAGTCTCACCTTTGTGCCATTTCTGGAAACACATCCCGTTTCTGTTGAAAAAATAAACCAAACTTGGTATCTCCAAGGTGTTTGATGCTTGTTTCCATGAACTGAACAGAAAACATGATTTTGTAGTCATAGATGCACACATGCTTTGCATGTACTATCATAGAGTACAAAAATAACATTTTATATCTGAGAAAGTAAATTATTGTTAAGCATGTTATAAACATCTACTTTGGAGCAAATATATGCAAACAGAGTATTTCACAGTAAAAACTGGTCTAAACATTCTTACAATATAACATAAAACATGTTACAGTGTAAACACTCATACTTTTATATAGTATTGTTTTATATTATATAGCATAAATACATCCTTGCGTCATACGACATTAGATGCAATGAATCATATTTCAAAATGTAAAATTTCACACATTTTAGTCTGGAATTATAGTTTGGGAAAAGTCCAACTAGTAAAATGTGTACAAGTTTATGTCACAATAACATGTCAACTAATGCAAATAAGAAAAATGACTAACTCATCAGAAACCAGTTTGCTGGATCAAAACGCATGTTGCATCAAATTCTTCTTCTGATGTAAATACAAGGCTTATTCTTCACAGCGTGTCTTCTTCCAAAAACGAAAAGTAGCCTAGATGAAGTTGATGAAGCTTGCTGCTTTGTTTATCGAGGTGATTTGGCCTTTCACATGTTCGTGTGGCTCACGTGGATGATTACCATATGAATAGCCTGCACATTACGTGGATGTGACCACAGATAGCGAGCTCAGATGGGAAAAACTGTACCTTGCATAGGTTTCATATGGATTACTTTATCAGGGAATTATAATTTTTTCCATATTAATTACTTCATTTAAATGTAGACACTTAAGTAGGCAAGCTTTCTACAGACATCGCTCATGTCTGAGTGTCAAGTTTTCGTGAGTTTTGGTTCATTATTGTGACGCATTTCAGAAAGAAGTGCACAAACATTGTGAAAGCGCACCATTTAAAAATATATATTATTTAAAAAAAGCAGTGTTTTGGTGTTCATGTGAGTCTATACAAATAAAAGTACAATTTCCAATGATGTATTACTCTTATCTACATGACCAAAAATACGTTTTTTTGCCTTTATCAGGAAAAGATACAACTGAATGCGATAGCATGTTCACCAACCTCAGAGAGCTAAACGATTACACATCTAAAAAGCACCTATTCTTTAATATATTTCAACATAGTGAATTAGTCAATATGAAAGTCATACCTCAATATGTTCAGTTGACAATGTGAACTCTTTAATCCAGTAGAGAGCAAATTCAATCCTGAATCCTGCAGATTATTGTTACTCAGGTCCAGCTCTCTCAGATGGGAGTTTGATGATTGGAGTGCTGAAGACAAATGTTCACAGCACTGACCAGAGAGACGACATCCAGCAAGTCTGTAAGGAGATGGATTTGTAAAGACATGTTTTCTGAGCATGACTATGAAATATTTTTTTATTTACATTTATCAGACATATATCTAAAGCAAACTCTTTAGATATGTGAAACTCTTGGTATTGTAATTGAGAAGTGCTACTGTTTGAACTATTGATCACATTTTAATAATAGCCTTTGGTTTTTAGATGTCCACTTGATCAGACATGATTTGTGTTCAGACACATAACAGAAGCACATGAGGTAGAATCTGAATATAAAGCTGAGATGAAATTGTAAGCATAGCTGAAAACTCTTCATCACTGCTGCCATAAACTCAGCCAATACAGCCCAAAGGAAAGCAGTGTTTCAGACAGTTTCAAACACCGTTTCAAACTGCCCTCGTGCACCCAAACAAAGACCTGTCAGTCTTTTCCAACAGACTTCTACTCTACCAGCATCAACCACACACAGCCAATCAAACATAATTTCTCGGGGGAGAGAGAAAGATGGTGCCGTAGAGCTCTGACGCAACCCGAATGAGCTCTGAGAAATTTTCATTTAATTATCCTTTTAAGTGCCTGCTAGCTTATCAGGAGGGCTGATTTCTTTTTTTGAGAATGTCTAGAATATTATCATGGAGGCCTGCACCTCAGCCGACAAAATGGAGCCGAACTTGTTAATGGCAATGGAAAAGATGACAGAAAATATTATGTGTGCTATGGACGCTAAAATTAGTACGATCCTGGAAGCAATACATGACCTAACAGTTCAACTTCAAACAATGAGTCAGCGAATTGGTGATGCGTAAGAGAGGATTGCTGCTGTTGAGACCTTGATTTTATCTGTAGATGTAAAAACAGCGACCTTGGAGAAACAAGAGCATGACTTGATAAATCACCAAGGGCCTTATTCTTCAATGACTTTTTGGCGGCATTGATAAAGAAACGGAAGGCGTTTGATCAGGTGAAGGTGAAAGGTGTGATCAGGTGAAATCGCCTTCTTTTACTCATGACTTTACTTATGAAACTGATAACCAGCAATTCAGTGAGTGGAAGGCATTGCCTAGCAATGTACAATGTTAAAACATAAGTGGCGTGAAAATACAGGTATAAATATATAGGTATAAATGCTCAGTTTTTTATCTAAACAATTTTTAACACCAGGGTATTGTAAATTACACAATTTAAGTAAAAGTCAAAGTAGTGATACCATGGTGTTTATGTCAATTTGATTGATGGCTTTGACCTTTGTGACCTTTCCCCTCCCCCACGCCCCCCCCCCCACATCGCGACCACCCAGTTGTGTTGACCCTGTGACCTATCCAGATGTGAAAACCGGCATATGTGAAATTCCGACGTCAACCTATGACCTCCGGGGATGACATATGATGTTTGTTCAGATGTTTGACCATTTCAGAGGATGGCAGGCAATAAATGAAAACCTAAGGAATGTTTTTGAACTTTTTAATGGTCCGTTCCCACATCCGGGGGTTTTGCCCCATCTGGGGTCCGTGTGTCCGGTTGCATTCCAAAGGTGGGCATTTTTGCTCTCTCTCTCACTGTATGGTGATGTGAGAAAGATATTAGTTTTAAGGTCAATAACAGAATAAGTAGACAATTCTATCAGATCATGAGATCATATCACAATATATGTGTGTTTGTGTCTGATGGTTGTATACAATAATTTAAATAAAATGTAACATGACTAATAATAAATTGGGGATAAAACAATAAATAAAGAAATACAATTCCTCTTACATTTTTTTTCCAGGAGAAAGATTTCCTCCTACCCCAGGTATGACTATTCTTCAAATGAGATGTTTCCCAAAAACCTCTAAAAAAAAAACCCTCACTCTCTCCCTCTCTCCCACGCAAGCATGCACATTCAATTGTCCGAATATTATCATCTTCTTTTAAATGAAAATATATGAATTAGGTGATCGTATATGATATAAAACAAAGCAAAACATTTACACTAGTTTTAGTCATCACTAAAAATATAAAAACATTATACATTTTAGCAGGATCAGGAAAAAAATATATATTTTAACAGGTCGAACGATAAGGGTTATCGGGATCCCCTGACATGTCCGGTATGTCATGGTCATGTTTTGTGAAGGCTTTCCATAGGCACAATTCAATTCAATTCACATTTATTTTTATAACTTTTTCACAAAACAAATTCTCGCAATGCAGTTTCACAGAAAAAATCAAGTTCCTCTTCAGGAACTCGAGCTTGTGACACATGTGTTCATCACATGTGAAATCAGTCCAATAGCTGAGCGGGACGTCACAGGCGGGTGACGTCATGACCAGGAAGCTATAAAAGCACGTGCGGCGGAGCCAGCGTCAGCTTTCTGTCATTCAGCGAAGAGCTCTGTGTGTGTCAGTCATATTTATCGTTTTCTGTCAATTGTGAAAGTCTAAGCTCATGCATGACTAAATGCTAACGAAAAGACAAAGCATTATAAGGGCGAGGCAAGCACGTTATAGGTTGTGTGTTCCTCCTGCCCACGTTACACACGAGGGGGATACACACAGCCTGTGCGTGGTTTGCTTGGGAGATGGGACTGTTCTACTTTTTCTTAAAGGGGTCATATGATGCTTTTTTAAAGATCATTATTTTGTGTATTTGGTGTAACAGAATATGTTGACATGCTTTAACGTTCAAAAAACACTTTTTTTTTTTTTTCAAATACTGTACATTATTGTATTTCCTCTATGCCCTGCCTCTCTCAAATGCTTCGTTTTCTACAAAGTCCCTCCTTCCGACAAGCGCAGTCTGCTCTGACTGGCCAGCTGACCCAGTGCATTTTGACTGGCCGAACACCGCAAGCACTCGTCAAAAATGTAACGCCCCTTACCATAACTGCGAGCTTCATATTTCAAAATAAATGTAAAGACATTAAATAATGTAATTAGTTTTACCATCAATTCAAGCCCATAAGGGGAACAGAGTCGTGGGACAGACACAGTGATGAAGCTGGTATGTGTTTGTGATGTGACGCTGTCTCTCTCTCTCTTTCACACACACACGATGCGCAAAACTCAACATTTGAACAGTCAATAGCAAATACAAAAACTAATAACAAAACAGTAGCTGAATCAGAAGCACCAGATTGTCATAGCAAAGTCAGAATAACTTCCTCTCCTAGGTTCACGAAACGGTCGTCCTTAAAATGCATTGCTGTTCTGTTGTAATTGATCTTAAAGATTCCTAAATGCATCTCCTTTCGGAAGGCCAAATAAAGTGCTTGTGCTTTCACCTAGAAACACACAGCGTCACCCTGACATGCTGCTTCAACACTAACCGCGGTTACTGAAACCACGCCTTCTTTGCGTGAACATTTGGGCAGCATTATGCAAATTTTCCCACATAGCGATGTAGATATGTGTGGGCGTGTTAGAAGGAGGTTTTTAGGGGGGGCATGCAGAGTCTTAACTTTCATTAAAGATATCTCTTTGGTTTGAGACTTAGTCTTTGCAACTCAGGGCTCTATCTATGCACAATAGCTTGAACACTCAAAGAAAAAGGAAAACTTGAAATCGCATCATATGACCCCTTTAAAGACAAAGACAATTGTTTGATTTCAAGAACACGCAACCAAATCCTAATGTAATTTCACGAAATAACAACGGCTGATCCGTTGATTACAACTGTTAGTCAAGTCTGGTTTTTTATCATAGGGTATGATTATTGTGATATTTATCCAAATTTAGTCTAAATGTTACATTTTTTTTCTTTTTACACAAATATATGTTACATGTAACACGTGTAACTAATACCGCATTCACAGCTACAGAATATAGGTCATGGGGGAACTACAATACCGAAACCTCAGACATGGCTGCCCGGGGCAATACCCCACAATACTCATACATGGCAGCGGGCTAAAACGTTGGACTTCTAAATATACGCCTGCTCAGATACTCTATATAAAAAGACTCACATCTCCGCACTATTTGTGAAGTATACTGTCCGTCCCTGTTGCGATGTTACAATTTAGTGATGTTAGGTCAAATGAGGCTAGGTTGAGGTTTGTATAGGTGGATGTTAAAGTCACCCATAACAACCAGCAGAGTGCCATCCTCTAGAAAAGACAAGAGCAGCACTTCTAACTCTTCCAGGAAATTGCCTAGCTGACGGTAAATGACAACAAGTTGAAGTTTGGCAGGATTAGTGATAGTGATGACATGATATTCAAAGGAGGTGTAATTGCCTGTCAGTGGAGAGCACTGAAGGAGTAGCAATGTTGTCTGCTGTGATGCAGGTTGTCTACTCTGATGCATGACTGGCCAAGGCCAGAATGAAGTCAGCTTTGTTGACAGCTGACCGACAGTTCAATAAAGATGGTGACAGGCTGAGGAGAGGACATGGCAAGGGGATGTAGAAGTCTTGGTATGTGCCTCTGTTTGCGCACATGCTTGTACTTCCATCTGCCATGGACAGAGATGAACTGGTGACACATGATGTGTAATACAGGGAAAAAGTAAAGTGGTAAAGAAAAGAAAGGGTTACTTGGAGTGGAAAGTCCATTGACGTTAACTTCATTTCAGAACATTCATTCACGGATTTGCGCTACACTACGGCCTGCAGTGTCCTCACACAGATTAAACTTACTTGAGAAGTGTAAAGTGTGGCATAATATACCTCTGTAAATACATACCATTGAGATTCACATCTTGCACACTTTAATGCCCTTTGAATGGAACATATACTCTCCCTTTGAACTGGAATCATGGCAGAATATTCTGTGAAGTCCACTTCACAGGGCACTTAGTCAAATAGAACAAACGTCTGAAGTGATAAGAGATACATACAAAATGTGCAGAGCGGTGGGTCTCGAACACTGGAATTAAGAACTACTGACGTAGAGCAGGGTGCTGTTGGTGTGCTTGTTTGGTGGAGCTCTACCCAGGTAGAGTAGCAGGTCTTTACCAGAGTGGCCTTCACACAAGCAGGGCTGCAGCTTCAGTATTGTTTGCTAATTAAGCAGTGCAACTATATTATTAACAGCGTACAAAGTGTAAACACAAACTTCCACTGGATAGCTCTTAAATTAGCAACAATTAACAGATCGTACCCTAGTAGTGTCAGGGAAAAACACGGATTCAATTTGCAGGTTCAACTAAATTATTTCAATCTCAAAAAACAAAACTCGGCTGGGACTGAAGACCAGAAGCCGTAATTCAGGGCAGAGATTAGAGACAGGATGAGGGGAACAGTCTAAACGAGCCTCCAGTCACTCCACTAGGCAGAGAGGGTAAGGCGTAGGGAGATACAAGCGCACACAATCCCAGAGTGGAGAGGGAACTGTGCAGAGTCCAAGCTTCAGTGCAGAGTTCCTTGTTGAATGCACTGAGAGGGGCAGCAGAGGAGAAGCCGCAAAGCGCAGTTCTGGTAATGCCAGGGCAGGAACTGGGGAACAGAAATCTGGTGAAACGAGAGGCAGAGAGCGAGCAGAAAAGACAAACTGAAAACACTAAACTGTACTTAAAGCATATCAAAACACAACAAGACTGGTAGTAAGTCACGACCGCCGTGTAGCATGTTCACACCACAACAGTCAGACACAAGACTACCCATGAGGGGAACTTAAAAAGAGGGAGAATTAAGGAATTAACAAGTCACAGGTGTGACGGCAGCTAAAGTAGTTAATAAGATAACGATGGGGAGGGAAACCACGAAGACAATGAGCACATGGCATGTCAAAACAAAGACAAAAACAACAACAACCTGCTGATCAGACCGAAGTCATGACAAGTAGTCTTAAAAGTGCAGTTCAAACTCCTTACTAGCAACAGCTGCTAGATCAACAACCACAGCACGTACACTACAGCTACTACTCACTCTGATAAACAAATGGTTCTCTTCTTTTTCCTATTTCCTTCAGCAATTCTGCTTGTGGTTAATAAGAAGAATCACTGAAGGAAAGAGGAACAAGAAGAGAGAAAAAAAAGATCATGTGATGCTACTGAGTGGACGCAGAGATCCAAGCTCCTAAACTTTTTTTTTAAATTTTACTCTAGAAGAAGAAGAAGAAGAAGAAACTTTATTGTCATTCTAATAATACAACGAAATTAGTTTGGTAGCTTTTAGAGACCAGCAGCATAACAGCAAAACAACACTAAATACATTTACACTCAATGTATTTGACTACCTGACGCTTGCTTTCAGTGTTGGGTAGTGGATCGCCATTCTAAACTTAAAGGGGTCCTATTATGCTTTTTCACTTTTTCAACTTTAGTTAGTCTGTAATGTTGCTATTTGAGCATAAAAAGATATGCAAAGTTACAAAGCTCAAAGTCCAATTCAAAAGGAGATATTTTATTTAACAGAAATCACTTTTCAAAAACTACAACAAACGACTCGTTTGGACTACAATGCATATTTTCCAGGATTTGTGATATCACAAATACCGACAAATGGGACGAGACCTGGTTGAGCTGCACTAAAGAAGGCAACGAGTGTTATCACTATGTCGGAGACACGCTAGCTTTCCCAAGGCAGACGAACTTAGAGTGGTTACAATCATCCGGGTTTAAATCGCGCTCTAATTGATTTGATTTTGATGTAATATTTACACTGAAGCTCGCAGGCAAGCTAGGGGAGGGCAGACATTTCCCGTCCAGGCGCAGAGTAGTGCCAATCACAACACACACTGGCCCAGCTAAACAATCACAGCACATTTCGTATTTCAGAAGGTAGGCCTTCATTTGATACAGGAGCTATTCGAGCCGTTCATGCCAGACTGGGGAGAGAGGTTTTGTAATAATGTAAAATATGTGAAAAAAATGTGTTTTTCGAACAACCTGTATGAGAGCCTGTTCTAGTACACCACTAAAACAAAATCAAAATCACTTTGTAAAAGAGCATAATAGGACCTTTAAGAAAATCTTCCAAACCACAAGTTCATTGGGGGTTGATGACACAAATATGGTGCACGAACGTAGGGCTAAATAATAAAGCTGAGTGGCAAGGATTAGCATAGCCAAACAGATTACCCACGGGTTATTTCAAAAGAAACTCAGGAAGCAGAAATATTATGTTACTGACATGAGTCTGGGTTGCAAAAATGGATAAACGAATGGTTCAGCAAAATCCCCTGTACTTGATCACCCTGATCACCCTAAGATTCAAATGAGACCAGGAAAGTATGCTTTGTGACACTCATGAGAAACACCTTGAATACTTCTTGAGCTGATTCACGGGTAAAATCCCCTCACAGTGTCATGTGTCGACCGAGAGTGTTAAAAAGGTACTGATGATCCGACGATAGCTGCTCGCATATCAGCATGTCTACCAGACATTTCTTGTTGGATGACGGACAATCACCTTCAACTCAACCTGGCTAAGAAAGAACTGCTTGTGGTTTCAAAAGACCCATCACTTTAACAAAATTCTCCATCCAGTTAGGCTCATCAACCATAAATCCTTCAAAAACGGCTAGAAACCTTGGAGTTGTGATTGAAGATAAGCTGAATTTCTCAGAACACATTGCTAAAACTGCCCGGTCCTGCAGATTTTCTTTATTTAACATCAAGAAGATCAGGCCCTTTATTTTGGAACATGCTTCACAGCTCCTTGTTCTAGCTCTTGTTCTGTCCAGGCTGGATTATTGCTCTCTTGGCAGGTCTTCCAGCCATTTCTATCAAAACTCTACAATTAATCCAAAATGCAGCTACAAGATTAATATTTAATGAGCCGAAAAGAACGCGTCACACCTCTGTTCATCAATTTGCACTGGCTACCAGTAGCTGCTCGCATTAAAAAAAAATTTCATTAACAAATTTACATATTGTGCTACCGACTGTATGCTATACTAGAGAGTGTATCAGAAGATGTGATGACCAGATATTCTGAAAAAGAATAAATACATGTTGTGGACAGAAAATAATTTACAATGCCATTGTCTAGACCAGGCTTCATGCTGCAATGCATGCTGGGTGCCAACATAGTACAAAACTCATTCATGGTTCCCAGCATGCATTGTGGTGTAGCAAATTAGTTCAAAGGGGAAATTAATATAATTAATTATAATTATTAATTAGGACAACAACCGTTGCGGAATAGCCCAGTACCTGCATGACTTGGCAAATCCATAAACACAGAGTAGTAGCTCTTGCTAAAGTGTTCTTCTGCAAGATGCTAAAGTGTTCTTCTGCAAGATGCGTGCAGTTTTGTTTATTAACCGCTAGAATGTCAAAAGTTGCATTGTATACCTTTAACTAGTAATTTAATTATAAGATGCGCATAAAATAGTGTGCAAGACAAAACACAATATACAAAAGAGTATTAATACATAACCATACACATTCCTGGAACATTATTATGTTTAAAGGGAGAAAGAGTGTAGTCTTTGCTGTAGCATGTGGCCACCCATCCCGATGGCATTCTTTTGATGTCAGAGAAGGTGTCACCGGTGTGTCCTGGCTAATGTCAGCAGATGAGTACAATACTGAGGTTAGCGACTTATCTTGTAGACCCCTCGATAACCCCAAGGTTGGCCTTTCCTATTATGTTACAGTGTGATTAATCAATTATGGAGGCTTTACGACCCATGATCCAGTTGTTAGTCTGGCAAGGCGCTACAGTGGCACGAATAAAATATACCACTGAATAAGTCTTACTATTTTTGCTTTCATTTTGTGCTGTTGTTTTTGTTGTGAATTTTTAGTAGTAATGCGTTTTTTAATCTGTTTATCTGAAGTTTTATGATGAGTGTTGATATCTTAAGTGTCTCTCTGTTTTTACACAACGTTGTAGCATTCTACACAGATGTAGCATTTTTGACAGCTGATGTCTTCATCTTTTCACAGTTTTAATGTCTTTCTGACAATTCATTAAACCAATTTTTAATTCATTAATGCCCCGACTTCACTATTGTTTGCTTTAAATCAGTCTTCAAACTACAGACAAAAACAGTGGCTTAATCCACTTCATTTGACTGCCATAAAAGCTGACATCTTAACCTTATCTACAATTACAATTAACTGTATATGAAGAGTTTGGTGCATTTTCCAGAAGCAGAGGCACAAATGCACAGTAGAATTGACTTTTCCTACTAATTAATTCATAGAAACCGTTCTTTATGAACAATGTAATCCTCAGGTCATGGTTATGTTGTCTTTGGATATTTTTTAGACTCATTTGGGCAGCTTTGAGGACCCCATTACTGGCACCCTGTTTCACTATATGTTAATCTACCTTGTTTAGTAATCTATGAATTCGCCTTCATGATGATCGAAACAATCGGGTATCTTTATATGTTGTACATATGCAATATATCTTAGGGGTCCCTGAGAACTTTAGTATTTCGATTTCAAGTCCATTTAGGCAAATTAACCATGCTGTAGAGACAAGGTTCGTAAACCCTCCAGCAATTGTCCCCGCCCTCCCACCCCCCCCCCCACCTCCCGCTTGGAATTCCAAAATCTTTCGCTTGGACACCCCATCTTGAGAGGCGGGGATCTCCTCCTAGCCCCCCCCCTTTAAGGCCCCGCTCCAGGGACCCACCCAGTCGGTGGTTCTGTTAGTTTTCGATAAGACGCTCCAACGCTCCAGAACATCCTAAGCTCGTGCCAGGCTTCGGCCTTGTCCTTTCCATTTATCACGATCCTCTGACTCAAAACTGGTTCATTTCATCGACCCAAATTCAGCAAAGATCAACTGGAAACTTAAGATTGCATAGGAATCTCTTTCAGACCGCTGAGACTCGCTAAGTATCAAACTTAGTCGATTTAATTGATGCATTAAGTATTAGTTACACCTTTTTACAAGGTGTGTTGGAACTAAGAATCTGACGTTTCCCTCAGGTGTATATCTGCTGAATATGCAAATGGTTCCATACATTTCATTCCTTATGTCTCTTTCTGTACTGAGTTAAGCGTTAACCCTTTCCTAGCACTGTCATGTGTGTGTGTGTGTGTGTGTGTGTGTTGTATGTTAGACCATTTTATTTGTTTTATGAGTATGTTAGACCAGTTTATGTGTTTATTTAGTATGTTGGACTAGTTTAAGTGTTTATGTAGTTATAAAACCTTACTTGTATCACCCTTGACGTGGTTCATTGTTTTGCTTATAACTGGAGTCACTTAATCATGCAGATTTATGCTACATGCTTTTGTAGAATTGTACAGTAAGAAGGTTATTTTCTTTAACCAGGAAATTAACGTTCTTATAATTGACAAGACAGTTGACCCTGAGAAGTCAGCTAAATATCTACAGCTGATCTAAAATATTCATAATTAATTATACTAGTTATGTTTAATTATTCCTATTTCCCATGAGCTGATTCGTTACAATTCATTAACCAACTTTTAATTTCATTAATCCCCGCCTCCACTATTGTTTGCTTTAAAATCATTCTTCAAACTTACAACAAAAGGCAGTGGCTTAAGCCCTTCCATTTGACTGCCATAAAGCTGACACTTAACCTTATCGATCTACATTACAATTACTTATATGAAGAGTTTGGTTCTCAAAACGCAATAAACTCCATTTAAAAAAAAAAAAAGTGAGCTTTGGCCAAAATCATATTCGGTACTCTGTGTCAGATATTGAAAAAGTCATTTTTTAATTTTAACCGCATAATATAGGTAATCGCATATCCCCCAGTTATGGTCAGTGTTTTCTCCCTTCCTCTCCGAAACCGACGACAAACACGAACCATCTCCCTTCTCTCTTCTGCAGAATGCTAAGAATCCCTCAACCATCACGCGCCCATTGCACGCACTGTAGATGGTAATGGCGGCGCTTTGAATACAGCCGCATACTAGTTTTCCATTCCCATCTACTTGCACTGGTGTGATCACAACAAGGGCTGCACGATAACGCATGTGATGTCTGCGCATCTTGTCAGTAAAGCCAATTCTGTGATTAATAGTACCGTTAAATCTCCATCACATACTTTCAGATGGAGCGGAAAACTTCAAAAAAAACGGTGATAACATATTTAATACACATTGCGTTAGCTTGTCAGTGATCTGGCAGGCTCTATCTGTGGTTCCTAGATGAGTCGCATTCGATTATGAACACGATATTGCGTAACTTGTCAGTATTAGTGTTTTTATTAATTTTATTAATGTTTTTGTCAATACAGCATATAGCACTTGTCAACTAAAGGAATGTAACATGGCAAAGATGAATGCACTTTTGGAAGTTGAATGTAAGAGAAATGACATTTTGGAATTTCTGTGGTCTAATGTAATATTGTTGTTCATGTTGAAATTTTATTTTTATGGTTGTAATATTATAGCAAACAAATGCCCTTTATTCATTTTGGGAGCGATGATGTATTTTTTTATGTCCAGTGCCTGCATATAAGATTAGTATTGACCAAGTTCAGAGGCTGTCATATGTGGATCAACTTACTATGTTGTGTATTTTCATCAATTTCAATCTGAAAAATAACTTTCATATTGATTCATTGGATTTATTGCATTTTGGGGAGAAAAGGTATCATGTATTTATTGCATTTATTGGGGGAAATAATCATACAATTTAAATAAATCTTTGAAAATCAAAATCTGGAATTTGAATTTTTTTTATGTTATTATAACCTAAAGATACCATGTGAAAGTTTGAAACAGAAAATAGAGGTTTTCATCTTGCCACTCTCTTGGTAAAGAAAACACATTTTTACTCAAATTAATCAAAATGGATTTATAGCGTTTTGGAACCAAACTCTTCATATGTTTTATCATCAGCAAAAACGGAACTGGCTTGAATTTCTTTACTGCAGAGCAATTACTGTACGCAATGAACTATAAGTGTCAAATATAAGCTATTTGACATGTTTAGTCATGTGATGCATGTTTTACCGATACATATCTATGTTTATGTACCTGTTATGTGCTGTTCACTTTCACAGTGTTGCTAAATATTTGTTACTTTGTAAAGTCTACTTTGTCCTGTGGCAAAACATGCATTTTAGACCATACATGGAATGACGAATAAGTGTGACCTGGATGCACCAGTAAGTTGTGAGATTTTTTGCTAATAAAATTATCCTGAAAATGATATCAAGAAATCAAATACAGTGCATTAAGAGTGTCACAAAAAATAGCATAGCCTATGTTTTTTCTTTTGATAATCTTTTACTGAAGTGAAATATATTTAGTGTAGTCCTTTTTATTTTATTCCTTTTATATATAGTCTAGCTTTATTATGTTTTTCTCCGCTCACAGAAGTGCTGCAGGTGCGTGATGTGATGATGTGTGAATCCTCATGTTCTGTTGTTTATGCTGTTATCTCTGCATATAAAGCTAAAGCCCTGGGAGGGGGGGGATGGGGGGGGGTAAAACAGGAGGAATTTGAAGAGATGGGTTTCTGTGACCCATTAAAAATACCACAACTGTTAATTCACGCTAACTTAAAAACTTGCGTACACACGCTGAGACCTGACGTGAGATTTGATCGTAGCCACTGCTCATGTCCATATCGATAAATAAGCTTTGCATGATGATGACCATATGCCCAATTGTCTGTCATTCGTTCATTTTGTAAATGAGGGCCACTCTCGGTTTAAATCTAGGATAAAGATGCATCTCTTCAGGCAAGTATCCACATTATGCATCTTATACTGTAACCTTGTACTCCAGGTATATCTGATTAAATATGGACATTTACTCTTAATTGTAATGCAAAAACATTCATTTTCTGCAAAGCTGCTTTGCAACAATGCGTATCATGAAAAGTGCTATACAAATAAACATGAATTGAATTGAATTGAATATGAAAGTAAAGAATCTCTGACTCTGACATGAATGAATACTCACAGAGCTTTTCTGTAGTTCATCACAGCTGGTATCAGCCTCCGTCTACCCTCATCTGTTGTGTTGTATTTCATGGGCTCAAACTCGTCTAGCACCTCTTCTGACATCTGAAGCATGTAGGCTATTGCTGAGCAATGTGCAGCAGAGAGTTTATTATCTGAGAGTTTGTCTGATTCCAGAAACACCTGGATCTCTCTATATAATGTCTGATCATTCACTTCCAGTAGACAGCGAAACAGGTTGATGGATCTGTCAGCTGAAAGATGATTATAACAATCATTCAACGGAAGGATTGATCTGTCAGCTGATAAGTAAAATCTCTTGATCCTGTCTTTAATGTACTGTGTGGTTTCTCTGATGGTCTCTGAGCTGTTCTCGGTTTGTGTCAGTAGATCCTCTAAGAGTCTCTGATTGGACTCCAGTGAAATGCCCAGCAGAAACCGCAGAAAAAGATCCAGGTGTCCATTTTCAATCCGAAGGGTTTGATCAACTGCTGATGTTAATACCTCATACAAAGAGTTTTTCTTAGATGTGTAACTTTCATGTTTGTCATACAAAAACTCTAAGTTCTTCATCAGGTGACAGTAAAACACGTAAAAAGCAGCAAGAAACTCCTGAAAGCTCAAATGTATGAAGCAGTACACTTTCCTCTGATGAATCACAGATTCCTCTTTAAAGATCTCAGTGCAAATCCCAGAATACACTGAGGCATCAGTGATGTCTATGCCGCTCTCTCTCAGGTCCTCCTCATAAAACATCACATTGCCCTTCATCAGCTGATTGAAAGCCAGTTCAGCAAGTTTCACAATCACTTCTCTGTTGGAACACAGGGGTTTCTCTGAATCTCTCTCTTCATACTTCTGATTCTTCGTGTTGATCTGAATCAGCAGGAAGTGGATGTACATTTCAGTCAGAGTTTGAGGGATTTCTGCACTCAGATCTTCTTTTAGGAGCTTTTGAAGCACAGTGGATGAGATCCAGCAGAAGACGGGTATGTGGCACATGATGTGGAGGCTTCTTGCTCTTCTGATGTGTGAGATGATTCTGCTGGCTTGATGCTCGTCACTGATTCTCTTCCTGAAATATTCCTCCTTCTGAGGCTCATTGAATCCCTGAATTTCTGTCAGACGGTTGATGTATTCAGAGGGGATCTGATTGGCTGCTGCTGGTCTGGAGGTGATCCAGATGAGAGCAGAGGGAAGCAGCTTTCCTTTCATGAGGTTTGATATCAACACACCCACTGATGAAATGTCTGTCACATCAGAAATTTTCTGAGCATCTGAAAACATCAGTGTGATTCTGCTTTCATCCAGACCATCAAAGATGAACACAGCTCTACACTCCTCATAAATCTTTGAGTCCAGATCTTGAAGTTCAGGATGAAAGTCCAGCAGAAGTTTGTGAAGACTGTACTGATGATCTTTAATCAAGTTCAGCTCTCGAAATGGAAGCACAAACATGAAATCTACATCCTGATTGGCTTTTCCCTCGGCCCAGTCTAAAATGAACTTTTGCACAGAGACAGTTTTTCCAATTCCAGCCATGCCTTTAGTAAGAACAGACTTGATTCGGTCTTTGTCCTCACATCCTGGTTCAGGTGAGGCTTTAAAGATGTCATTGCAGTAGATTGGAATGTCTTGTGAGTGTTGTTTTCTGGCTGTTTTCTCCATTTGAAAAACCTCGTGTTCTTCATTCACCCTTTGTCTCTCTCCCTCTATGATGTAGAGCTGTGTGTAGATCCTGTTCAGGAGTGTTTCATTCTCTTGGAGTTTGTTTCCCTCAAATAAGCTCTCATATTTGTTCTTCATGCTGGTTTTATGTTGGTCTTTGACTCTCTGTAGTTCATTGTTTAATATCTACTGGGTGGTGAGAAATCCTGCGAGGGTCTCAGTTCTGATCATATCTACCCCTCCACACAGCAGCACCCACACAGCAGAGACAAGAACAACAACACAAAGAATGAATGAGTATGAGCGGCAAGATCTTCTAATAAAGCCACATGTTTACAGGACCAGATACATTTTATACAGAAACTATACCAGATAAGCTAGAACCAGCTTTACTTTTAAAATTACATTTACACCTGTTTCACACTGCAAGCTTGAGCTTCACGTCAGCTTCACATCAGCGTAACTACGTAGTCACTGCAGCTGCAGATGATAATGTATATGTATGTGAAATACTCTTCTCTGGAGTTCATTTCTTTAGTAATTTAACAAGCTGTGAACACTGAATGGTAGTCAGGTAGTCAACACATTCAGGCCAAGTGTTGGGTCACTCGGCTGTGTTCTGGCAGCAGCTCACCAAAAGTGAACCAGCTCTGGCTCAGTAAAGGTAGCCAGATTTCGCTAGGCTTTGGATGTGTGGATTTGGTCCTATTTGAGCTGCAAAACATTACACCAGGGTGCCCAAACCTGCTTCTGGAGGGCCGTTATCCTGCAGAGTTTAGCTCCAACCTGCTCCAACATATTTGCCTCAAAGTTTCTAGTGCGTCTGAAGACCTTGATTACTTTGGTTCAGATGTGTTTAATTAGGGTTGGAGCTAAACTCTGCACTCCAGGAGCAGGTCTGGGCACCCCTGCCATCAGGGCAGGACTTAGGGGGGCTGGGGCCCCTGGGCTTGAGGTTATGTTTGGGCCCTATACCTACAATACAAATGCCTTAAAATAGAACATTATTATGGAGTAACACAAAATACACAAACATAGGCTTTGAGGTTCATTGTGACGAGTGGGGGCGGGGCCGAGAGCCATGGGAATGGAGCGAGGCCGGTGGAATAATTAATAATGAGCGACACCTGCACCACTCACCGGTTCTCGGTCCACGGAGTGAGTCGGAAGCATAAAAGGATAGTAGTTACGACAAGTGAAAAGGAGGAGAGAAGGACCAGGCCTGGATTTTATTGGTTTGGTTCTGTTTGTGCGCGACAGTCGTCCACGATGGGCTGTCGTCCATTTGGTTTTATTTAGAGTAAAGTTTTTGTTTGAACGTTCGCCGGTTCCCGCCTCCTTCTTCCCGATCTACAAACTACGTTACAAAATACAAGTTTCAATAGAAATGACATGTCTAGGCGATGTGTAGATGTAATATTAAATAGTCATTATAATTCGAAAAACAGGATGTGTTCTCTCAGTTGAGAGATCAAAACCCTGAAATAACTTTGACTTTTTTTTTTTGCTCAGAGATGTTGGCTTATTAGTAATATAAAAGTTATTGTCTTTTCTGTGTTCTCTTATGTCAGGTTCTTATTTAATCAATAAATTCCATGGAATAAAAAGAGATGCTGGCTATTAACAATCAAATGAAATCACTATCAACAAAATTCATAGATGGATTGTGTATAAATGTTAAGTTTAAATATAACATTTTAATGTAGAAATATTAAATCATCGCAAAAATGAAATAAGCTACATTTTTTAAATATGAAACTTGATGAGTCTTAAGTCTTAATGAGTGATTTAAATCAACCGATTTGTTTAAAAAGCTGATTCATTTGAATTATTTGCTGGTCTGTGTAACGGTGCGGAACAAAACTGCTGTTCGGAGAGGGAGCGTTCTGCTGTTGGTCTATTTTCTTTCGGACGGATAAAATGGAATATTTGTGTCTGAAAGGTTACTCTGTAAGTTGTGTTGATTGTCATTTGCGATCGTTGCAGATATTTGGAAAAAAAAACAGGACTCTTGTTTGTGTGATAGGCTAAGTCCTATATCATAGGCATAGCTATGTTATATAAACAGAAACTCATTAAATTACTATTTTTTTTATTTTTAATCATTTTGATGACATTCTTCCCCACTATGTGTAATTGCAGCAAGACGAGAGAGAGCACTCAAAACTCATTAGATGATCGCATAATTTAGTGGAACATTAATACAGTAATATAGAATCATCCTCTGTAAAGAAATGAGGTGTGAACATTTGAGAATTTATCATTATCTTTCTAAATGTGCGGTCTTTGGGGCTAAAGGCTTAATGGAGCTGTTTAAAGTAGCCACATTATAACAAATTCAATACGCGTGTCCTTCTACGTGAAATAATCATAAATACCAGTTTATGTTGTTTGATTGTGGCCTCGAAGGTCGTAGTTGTAAGCTGTAGCCCCGGCTGGCCCGTCTAGATCTTGCGTGCGCAGTGGAAATGCGGCTAATAATTTCTGAATTCTGACTGGCATATAACGAACAAATCAAACAAACGTAAACGGGCAAAGGTGGGGCCCCCTACAAGGCGGGGCCCATGGGCTGCAGCCCACTCAAGCCCAATGGTAAGTCCGGCCATGCCTGCCATACCGAATGTAATATATGCACATATAGAAATAAAGTATATAAAATAGCGCTCATAGAGTAAAAACATAAATGTACATATATGAACAGCCATATACGAAACCTATTAGAAATTGGAACAATTCATATATTGACTAAACAACTATATATATATTATATGAATAAATGTATAAATAGTATGTATAATACATAGTTGAATATATGCTTTATTATTTTAGTTCACATAAGGGACAGTATGATTGAAATTTCAGCCAAATTACATTTCTATTCACGAGGACTCTGTCATTGGGCCCAGGGGATGAGATTTAGGCCCAAATTAAAGTTCATTCAGAGGACTATTGCATGGGGCGGTGGATACTGTTAGCGTAGCGGCTATCGCTCTAAGTTATGGAGCGGCATGGGGAGGAAAAGAGACAGAAGACGCCGACACTTTGGTTGGCTAGTAAACTAACAAATGGAGCGGGCATTTAATACACAGGCCGTAGTTCCTGAAACAAAGCTAGGCAATATCACGTCATTATCCGGCAATTCTTGGAGCGGTATGAGCCACAAATTGCATATGCTTGTCAGTGAACTACGGCTCTGTGTATTAAATGCCCCTCCATCTGAAAGCAGGTGATGGAGATTTAATACTAATCACAGAACCGGCTTTACTGACGGGATGCACATGATAATGGCATGCAAGATATCGTGCCGCCATAATCTATATATATATATATGTATATTATATATAGATAGTATATAAGTAGTGATGGGCAATGATTAAACTTTTTAATTGCGATTAATCGCATGATTTTTCTGTGATTAATCGCATTGTTATGCGCAGAATTCAATAATGAATTCAAAAGTAGTGTATTGTGCATTTTTTTCATTTAAAAGTACTGCTATATGAACAAAAATGTACTTTAAACAAATAAGGTGCTATTTTTACAGCAGTATTCCTTACTCCTTACATAGTAGCAGTTAAAATATTTCTTGTAAATCTCAACTTATAACATTAATATAATCAAATTAAATATAAAACCAAAGATATTTGCCACTGCCAGGGCATTAACGTTTCTATAGAAAATATTTTATAGTTTGTTAAAACAAGTTATGCTCAGAGTAGTCCAGAGATCGATCAACAAATTATAACGTGGGGGGGGGGGGGGGGGCGGGGGGTATATGGACTTCGTCCGATTCACCAGAGGTAACCCTTCCATTATATTGACACTCACACTACGCAGACTATTTCACTTTACCTTGGACTACACTTCCCATCTGCCATTTCACTAATCACATGCTCACCTGAAACCATTCACATACACTACATACGTCACACTCAAACCATTACAGACTTCTGAGTATTGTTTGCATATATCGCTCTCCTAGTGGTAGCACATTATGGAGCCAGTTTTCTGCCCTAGTTTCTAGTCCTTAGTTCATAGTCGAGTGAGTTTAGCGGTAAAGTATCAATGTAAAGTGAGTAAAGTCCTGGTCAGATTTATTCAGTAGCTGCTTAAACGGTCCCTGCAATAATGTGTTTAATTACCCAGCAATCTGCATACATAAAATGAACCATCGCACTGGTCAAAATATTTAGCACTGCCTTTTATGCTTAACTTGAACAAGAAAAAATATATATTTGTCCTAAAATATGAAATACACGTCATGGAAAGCATTAAATTTACCTTGCTTATACATGTCGACACAATGTTACAACATTAATTTTATGTTTTAAAACAAATTATAAGTAAACTGTTTGTATTTCTTGAAAAGTGTTGCTTTAATTAATGTTTTTCAAGGTAGAACCTTATAATTCCAAGCAGAAATTTACTTTTTAGAATTAGAAGGTTCTATCTGCATTTGACATGTTCCAAAAATCCCCATTTACAAATTCGAGAGGATTTTGATATTGTACATTTAGAATACATTTTGGGTCTGTCATTTTCATGTATGAAAGAGACTTGTTCCCCATATAATTTTTGCTATATGTAATGCAAAAACTTTGAAGTTTTGCCGCTCAGAATGCAGATAGAACCTTAATTCCAGGGTGGCAACGTGTCAGGACCTACTCATTGTCATAATCATACTTCAGATTAAAAAATGTTTTATTCGCTTTGGTACTGTTTTAAAAAATGAGGTGTATATTTTCAAAACTCTTAGTACAAAAATCCAAACTGATCACACTTGTAACACCACTAGTCATTCTTTCAAAATCTGATCTCATGCTTTAATTACAACTGCACATATTTTCATCCACACAATCATTGTTTTAAAACATAAGATTATTGTAATATATATTGAGAACATTTGATTTAATCATTGTGACACAACATCTTCTTTCAATTAAGTACTTTTAACAATAAGTTCATTCAAGACCAAACAATGCAAGATACGTTTCAAATCACCTTTATTGCTGAAATAATTACAGTAATAGAGGTAATAACTGTCATGTTAGAAAATACACTTACATTACCTAACTTGCATAACTCGCATAAAATCCATAATGTTTGTAAAAGTATTTATGCAGTGTGTTATCAAAAGGTGTGATGAAGGTATGACATGGCCATAAAGTTTTGTGCTAGAACAGAGTTTACTGTCAATGCAGTAAATATCCTCACTGTGCCATATGACTGAATCTATACTGTAGCTGATCTTTTCAGAATGAAAATTTGAGTTATAGTAATGTGCAGTCTTTACCGTGGTAATGCTTCTATATACAGTATCAAATGGCATAGTGTAATGTAAAATGCTGTATTTGATGTCATCTGTCTCCCTTCTTCTTATACATCTCTGATCAATCTCTGATCAGTTCCTCTCCCTTGTTTCAGATATTGCCATCTATACTAAAAAATATCAGATTACTCACGTGTCAAAAATAACAGTATGATTTACGTGATTAGCAAATACTCATTAGTTTAGCATAGATTAGTTAAAAACTCAAAATACAAGTGCATGTTTTTTCTAACTTTGTGATTTTAAAAGACAAATTATTTTGTAATGGTTGAAAATTTCTTTAAAGGATTATTATTAAAAATGTCTCGTTCTTTGCGAACCAAGATTGCAATTTGTTCACTTGTGAGCTAAGTGATTGTCACACCCCTAGTGTCTATGAGCGTGATAAAGCTAATCATTTTCCAAGTGTATGACATAGCATTCATTCTTCAGGTCAATCATATATTCATGAAAAAAAAAATCAGTTTGAATAAGGAAAACAATAAATTTGCCATAGTATCCTTTCAAATGTTAAATTTGCCACAGTCATTGCATTCTTTGCATGTGCTGTGCTGCAATATTTGTACAATTTTGTTTTATAGTTTATTATTGAATGTAAAAGATAAAACCATATTGATTGATAAGTGAGATTGATTTAGTCTGAAAAAGTATAGTAGTTTAGTAATGGAATTTTATTTTGCAGTTTCTGTACGAACCCTGTTTAAGTTACCGGTTCTTGGACCATTTTAATGTTTTTGCTGTTGTTAATTGAACTGAACTGTAGTTTTCTGTAGTAAACTGTCTTTGTATATTTCCTATTTTATATTAATTTCCTAGTATTTAATTTACCATTATTTCTTTTGATAATAACAATTTCAGAAATATCATGTTTTAGATTGTAGGTCATCTTGTACCCTGTCAAGGACAAAGCTAACCAGCAAAACTTGATATCAAAAGCATCCTAAATGTTACATGTGTTTGCACCATATTGTAGTGAGTAATCTTTCTTGGTATTGCTGTTTCAAATATCCCACCATAATCTGTAGTCTGAGCCTGTCAAGGGCTAATGGCAATGGTAGAAACGTTACTAGTGAGGTTCTTTTTTGTGCCAACAAAACCTGTGTATGTGTCGCCCCGCACCCCAGAAAAAAGTTCAGGCTCAGGATTTTTTTTGCTTTAACCCCTGAGGATATCATTTCTGATGAGTAAGTACTATTTGAGTGCATTAGGAAGGTGCAATAGGTGATTGTCTTCAGAAACATTTTTTGTTATGCTGGTTGAAAGACTCTTCACATCACGATAGCAATCATTAAGTTAAGTGGTCTAAATGTATTTTTCTGTATTTATATATTCTGTGGAAGGCGTAGGACCAAGAAATGTTCATCCAAATCAAAACGCTCGGTCCGTACGAGTTTTAATTGGCTTTCCTACCTGCCTGTCAACTAGGGCTGGGTTTGTTGAATCAAATTTCACGATTCGATTCTATTCTCATTCACAAGCTTTCGATTCGATTACCAATTCGATTCGATTCAATATAGATTATTTTGGATATATATCAGGTACAGTACTTGCCAAATTTTCTCAAGGAAAAAAAAAAAAAATCAACTAATGCTGTAAAAATATACATGAGAGTCATTTGGTAAAACATTATTATAATATTGAAGGTTAAAATTGACTGATTTGTAAGCTATAGCATACAACTGTTAAAATTACACAAAGTTTTTAAAATAATAAAGTTACAATTACATAATAATATTTCTATTTCAATTCGTTTTATTTAAATATAAAAATGTAAATGGTGGCTGTCATAAAAATGTATGAGGTATTCAAACTAAATTAAAGGGGTCCATTGCTCTTTTACAAATGATTTTGATTGTTTTAGTGGTGTACTAGAAACGGTTCTCCATACTAGGTTGTTCGAAAAACACATTTTTTTTCACATATTTTACATTATTACAACATCTCTCTCACCAGTCTGGCATGAACGGTTCAAATAGTTCCTGTATCAAATGAAGACCTGCCTTCTGAAATACGAAATGTGCAGTGATTGTTTAGCTGGGCCAGTGTGTGCTGTGATCGGCTCCACTCGGAACTGTCGGGAAATGTAACGCCCATTACAATAGCTGCTGCGAGCTCCCCCCCCCCCCCCCCCCCCCAGTGTAATATTGCGTCAAAAACAAATCAATTGAGCGCGATTTTAACCTGGATGATTGTAACCACTCTAAATTCGTCTGCTTTGTGAAAGCTAGCATGTCTCCGACATGGTGATAAACACTCGTTGCCTTCTCTAGTGCAGATCAACCAGGTCCCATTCGTCGAATTTGTGATATCACCCAATCCCGGAAAAAGGAGGGAAAAATTGCGTTGTGTCCAACGAGGCGTTAGTGTAGTTTTTGAAAAAAGTGATTTTTGTTAATAAAATATCTCCTTTGGACTGATTTGAACTTTGCAGTATTTTTCATGATCAAACAGCAACTTACAGACTAAACTTAAAGTTGAAAAAGTGAGAAGAATAATAGGACCCCTTACACATAAGAACAGGAAAAATTATAATGAATGTTATAGGTGCATTATATTTAGCAAAATACCCCTCGTATAGGTTATTGGTCTATCTGACCTAAGGAGTTTATGGCAACGAGAAAATGTTTGATCGGAGTGGTAAATGTGAGTTACGTGACATTGTTACAACTCTCTGTAGATGATGTCTTTGCGTGGTGGTGAAACACTGGTAGCGATTACATGGACAGGATACAGATGGAAGTTGTACTCTTTTGTTTAACTTACCTTTGTGGACGTTTACTCATGTTATTGTGACGAAGTGAGATGGTATAATGTGGAGGAGATGACAGGTCAGTGGCCTCGCGCGCCGCGTAATGTTGAACTGAGGCTATTACAGCAATCTGTCACTCCACATTAAACAGCGCCAAAAACTGCATTTATTGTTTGAATACTGCAATAAAATTGACAGAATTTGAAATGTGAGACTGTTTTTATATTAAAAGTACCAAAGCACAATGCTTATTGCGATATATTGGATGGGAAGTGTCCTTCAATGTTCCATCCATTAACTGAAAAAAGGCTAGACTAATTGATTCTTGGGATTTAACAATCGATATCGTTCCGTAAAAATGAGAACCAATTAATATAGAGATATCGATATTTTTTACCCAGCCCTCCTACTGTCAAAGATGTATTTGCATACCTCTGAGCACACCGTTCGCGCAGACCAGCATACGTAAATCACGCGCATTCACGCACGCTGGCAGACAGACAGAGCGAGGGGAGAAGGGCGAATGGCCGACAAACATCCAAGCGATTCTTCCTTCCTGGTATGTAGTACTTTTACTATGTACTATTTAAAGTTTTCTCACCGGGAGACAAATGAGGTTTAGCCAAGTGTTTCCAAAAGTCCAGTCCTCGCGCAGAGGGGAAATCCGTTAGACAGGGAGTGACGGAATTTGCGCTGGAGAAGGTCTGAAAACACAGAAGAACTTTGCTTAGAGAGGGACAGTGTGACATTAATATACCTAGTAAATAAATACTATAGAAAAGTCACGTTCACCACACTGTAATGCCCTTGGTATGAAAAATATACGCTCCTTTCGAACTGGAATCATGGAGGAATATCAGGTGATGTCCTCTTCGCAGGGCACTCACGGTCGAATAAAACAAACGTAGCACGTGATAAGAGATACAAAGGAACATGTTGCAAGAAGGAGGGGGTGCAGGAGGTTGGAAATTGGGACCGATGATGTGATATAGACTATTGTAATGTTGCTCTGAGTGTTCGGGTTCTGTGAGCGTAAATCATTCCAAGGACGTGGCTTCTGGACGGCATGAGGGGAGTTGTGGGACATCGGCGCAGTGCTATCAGGCTAAAGTTAGCATTTCCCAAGATCTCCTACTGCACCTTTAAAAAAA